>CABFWO010002115.1:0-136418 GCA_902155825.1 Timema genevievae | reverse complement strand
CACACACACACACACACACACAAACACACACACACACACACAAACACACATATATACATATAGGTATGATTTATGATCTTATCAATTAAATTAGGCCATTAGTAAGTAGCAAGTGTGCTAAACCTATCGATAATAATAAAAATGTCAAAATGAGAAGTTTTCCTAGCACCCAATGAACCAACATACAGTAATATTGCCTAGCGCCTGCAAACTAGACTGTACCGGGTCGAGCGCGCGCTCTTTAAAAATAGAACCAATTCTATCTTTCAAGCGCGCGCGCTCGCTCCAGTCTGGCCACCTCTCATTACAACCAATGTATTTTATTTTATATTTTAGTCGCTCGCCCAGTCTGGCCGCTCCCTAACGTCTCGGAAAGCGTGTCGCTGGTTCCTGTGAATCATAATTTATGTTGACCGAAACGTGTTTCGCGTAGTGTCACTGACAACTATCTGCAGGATTTAAAGCTTGAACTTAATAATATTGCTATAATTCACTCTTTCTTGGCCAGAAGCTGATAAACAATCTTATCTCCGACCCCTACTTAATTTAATTTAGCATTGCTTCTTATTACCCGTTCGGGTTATACGCTCAATTACTAATTACGATAATGGGTTATGGATGGGGAAAGTTGAATTTAGAGGAAGTGTATCCATATTTGCGTGGAGGGAGAGTGGAAAACCATTTTAGGAAAAACCGCCTCTAGTTCACTTGACCGAGATTCGAACCTCAATCTCCCCGTCCTCGGCAGTCTAGCTCAACATGAAACTAGCGCGTTAGCTAACTACGCCACCGAGGCTGGTGACCCCTACTTCAAATTTAATATTTGAACAAGAATCAAATAAAATATTCCACAAATACAGGAACTATAATCAAAATAAGCTAAGCATTAAATATACTAATGGCTTTAATGAAGCATCCCATGGTGACAACTCAATCACGCAATTTTGTGATTTGATGAAGGCTATTGGTGACGAACCGCATCGGTGGTCACGGGGGCTAGTAATAAAGAGCTAATGTACTGAGGACTTTTTTTCCAAATGGTTTCTCCACGTAAATGCTGGAACATTTCCTTAAAATCCTACCTTTTATCTCCCACCCCATTAATAATGCGAGTTGCCCGAATAGATAAGATGCGGTGGAGATTTATTTAATGATGACGCAATGCGTCAGAAATATAAACATTGTTATTAACAACGTAGGTTCTTGGTTGGTGGTTTTTTTTGTCCCTGAGCGTACCAACCTGTTGTACAGAAGCTTCCATCGATAAACTGTCTCACCTAGTGAAATGCGTTACGTCGCCATGGCAACGGTATTATCGCGCCTGTTCTTCTTGGAGAAAGAGCAAGAGAGAGAATACATCTCGGGAGAGTGAGATAATGGAGCTGAAACCAGGACGCTATTGTTTCCCTAGTTCCATTGAAATACTTGCCTGGATACCGTGGGGGAGCTATAGTTGAACTGTTGGGAGAACTAGCGTCGCCAACATTGACGAGAGGTCACAATATTTTATCTTACAGCAGTCAAAATACCCACTATGTATCTACAAATATAATTTAACAACACATGCCCCCCAAGTAAATTTAGTAACTTTTGGACTCTCTGAAAAGGTTCTACTATAGTAATCAACTCTACACATAATCTACGCCCTTTTCCTTCTTTCAGCTCGCACCGGAGATAGACCAAACTAGAACGACAAAAACAAACCACTATATCTCACAATAGCTCAACGCCTTTAAAATGTAACTATATATCGTCTGGGCGTCATTTGAAAATGTCCTCACTCTGGGGGTGTTTGGCCTCTATGCCTCGTCTGGGCGTAATTTGACAATGCCCGCACTCTGGGGGTGTTTTTCTTCTATGCCTCCTTTGAGCGTCATTTGACAATGCCCGCACTCTGGGGAGGTTTTGCTTCTATGCCTCCTTTGGGCGTCATTTGACAATGCCCGCACTCTGGGGGTGTTTTTCTTCTATGCCTCCTTTGAGCGTCATTTGACAATGTTCGCACTCTGGGGAGGTTTTGCTTCTATGCCTCCTTTGGGCGTCATTTGACAATGTTCGCACTCTGGGGAGGTTTTGCTTCTATGCCTCCTTTGGGCGTCATTTGACAATGCCCGCACTTGAGGGTATTCGACCTCTATGGCTCGTCTGGGTGTCATTTGACAATGCCCGCACTCTGGTGAAGAACCTTTTTGACTTGCACCCCATGCAGTGTATGATGGCTTTTGTTTTGTTGAAGACAAACTGTTTGTTAATCAGAATTTAAAAAAAGTTTGTACAAGAGAGAAATGTGGATATTTTGGTTTAGATTACGGATATTGTGGTTCTTTAGGCTCGATAAGTGTAAATTTGGTAGTTTTACGAACTGTTACGGTCTTTGCCATTTCTTTTGTGAAAATATCTGTAAACATTTTCCTTCAAGTTTAGTAGCCTTGGTTTGAATTCCTGTCGTATGGTGTAAGGGTGTAAAGCATTATTATTGACCGTCTTCCATTGGGTTTGTGTGACATGCTAAAAAAAGTGGCCTGTTAAGCAGGGGTGGGCCGGCCTGATTGGGGCTGCCGCAACTACTTAAACTAAAACGAAGCTATCCATTGAAATTATAAATGAAGTTTTTTTTATTAATTTGTGATCAAAAGTTCCAGTGAGTAAATCTTAGAATTCTCAGAATACGTAATTTGTGAAGATATACGATGGCGTTAAACGTTGGTACATTTGTTTATATAAAAAACATCTTAAGCTAAACTTAAAAGCAATTTATTAGTGAATACAGACTTTTGCTATATTATTCAAAATTATACTCCTAACTATTGTCTAACCATTTAGAAGCACCTTTGCTCAAGTCATTAGGATTAGAGAGTAGGAGCTCATGTTAAAACTAGACTGAATAGCGACGTAATCATGTGGCTGAAATTGTCTTGGCATTAAATTTACTGATAGTAAAAATATAAATAAGTTACTTCACCTCATTACTTCACTTTACACTGAAACATCTCTTCAGTGGTATGTTACGGACAGTCCCGGGAACCTGCCAGTACACCCCTGTTCTTAGGGGTGTGTTAGACATCATTAACAAATCAGCTCGTTTATGATCGTCTCTTGCCCAGTATATCTCCTCCGTGTTTAAAGTCTGTTCAGCGTAGGAATTGTTTTCTTAAAGGCCTTTTTCCCCAACAGAAAGCTATTATATAGTAGGATTATGGTAGGAAAAAAGACCTTTAAGAGAGTAATTGCTACCGTGAATGGAGTATAGCTGTTATCCTCGCAACGCTCTTCCTCCCGCATCCTCCTCGATTAACTGGCGTCACAAGCTTATAGTTGGCGGGCGCCGCGTCGCCGTTAACACTCCAGCCCTGACAATTACATTATTATAGCACCACGTTCGGGCAATACGCATATGTACTAATTACGCTAATGTGTTATGGATGAGAAAGGTTTAATTTTGAGGAAATCCCCCCGAATTTGCGTGGAGGGATGGTAGAAAACAGTTAAGATCGCACAGTACACCCGACTGGGATTTAAACCCCGTTTTGTCTATTGCGAGAGTGATGTCTTGGACTATTCGACCCCCAAAGTGGGTGATTTCATAAATAATGTGACGCACTTTAAAAAAAATAATTTAGAGTTTCTTTCACTTCTCGCGCACAACCTTTCATGTTACATCACATTTTTCTTTTCTCCGCGTCTTGTTACCCGTCCGCCCTATACGCATTTAAATACACTAATGGTAGATGCCTTTACAAGTTATTGAAAGTGTTCTTCCCCCAACACATTTTTGAAGATTAAATGCTATTAAAAGCTAATTAGAGAGGTCTTTGCTTGAATTTTTTTTATATATTATATGCATATATTAGCTATTTGGAGTGGACGCCTATGGGTATTTCTTTTAAAAATCGGATGCCTCTAGAAACAATTTATAGTGATATTCGCCTGGTCATTTAAAAAAATAATTAAAAGCCTCTATAAGTTATTTGACGTTTGATACAAGGCCATCTTTGAAGGGTTTGAACCCCTCCTAACCCCGCTTCACAACGCCCATGAGTGGCCTTATGCCAATGTTGGGTACTTTACTTTTATTTTAATTAGATATTAAATATTTTTCGGGCACTACTTGACTACCCAAAAGGTAATATGTCGCTACGGATAAACAAATAACTACCTTGATATTAAACACCCACACCGTGCCATAGGTATTTAACGTGCACGGTTTGAACCAACTGACTAATATATACCGGACAAAATTGCGTATTATCTGGTTTGCTAATAACGGGCAGGTCGGGGTTCGAATCTAGGCTGGGTGTACCGATATGATTTTACCGCTTTCCTGCACTCCCTCGACGTGAACGGGGATATATTTTCTCTAAATTTTATCCCATCCCTTTCTGTATATAATATGTGGATAGTCCGAGTGGGTATTGAAGCGTGGAACAGTAGAAATAATAGCACAAGACATACACATATGGGCTACAAATAATTCATTGGAACTTTAACAAACAAGATTTTTCACGAACTAATCACAATATTTATTTAAAATCTATTGTAATATGTTATGTACCATTCATACCCGGATACATTATTGCTATGTTTTGTAATGAATAATAATACATTTTATTCTGGGCTCCAAATCTTGCTCCCTTGGCCTCTTGTAAAATGACCAGTTTCCCCTCTCAACCTAGTTTGTGTGAACACACCCCTTTACTCGCCCTCTCTGGAGTCTGGGGCGCAGTGTCGCCATGGAGAGAAGCTTGGTGGCGCTCTCAATTACTCCACGGCCGCGCACACACATTCACTCAACTCACTCTCTTTATTACGTCAGATTCAGTTTCATGTTCTTTAGTTGCAGTTGTTAAAAAAAATAAAGTAACTATGCAAACATTTTGGTTGAAGAGAAATGTTCTCCCACCGGGGTTTATTATGTGAATAGCAGTTCTCTAGCTTCAAAATCACGGAAACATTCCTCAGTTATCTTAGAATTTTCTGTTTTTATCTTGTTAAATAAAGATTTTATTTAACTAAACTTGATAATTATGTATCACAAAATGATATGTGATAGTTGTCCGCAGGATCATTCCAAATACTATAAAGTTTAGTTATTAAGGGCACTGCCTACTTGTGACGTCACGTCACGGCAAGTCAAGATAGGATTTCCCATTTTCATGTATTTAAGTTTCATTTGGCGAGTTTTAAATATATAACATTGGAAAAAAAACCCATACATTCTTGAATAATTTAAAAAAATATTACATTGCCACAAACATATCGTTTTAATCTAAAATAAGTGTTTGTTTTGTGTGTGTGTGAACGTATATTTTGCTAAAACCGTCCTCATACTATTGGTTTTATTCACGAAAATGGTCAGTGGGAATCTCGCTGCTAGGATGTATATTAAATACTAGCAATCCCGCACGGCTTTGCCCGTGACCCAAAAATTTGTTAAAAATAGCATAATTAAAAAGCTAATTAAACATATAAAAATCCGGCTTCGAGGTGCATTCGGATCCCCTTCCGTCCACCTATGTTAAAAATTTCAGATCTCTGCGTGCCGTAGATTTGTCTGGGCATTGCACACACAGATCTCTGCGTGCTGTAGAGTTGGCTGGGCATCACAAACAAACAAACAAACAAACAAACACACACACACACACACACACACACACACAAACACTTCCTTTTATTACTATAGAAGTCCATGGAAGCATATAATGTATGTCTAGCATAGAAAACAAGAAAAAGTTAATTTTGAAATTCAAGTCACTGCTGTGTTTATACATGTCAGAGAAAGAGGGGAGTATTGACATGTTTATTTTCTTCCCACTCTTCCTATTTCATAGATTGCACAATAGTGCTAAATGTGTCAAGTTAAGATGGAACCCACTTGAAAAATAGATTCGAAATCACTAATTAGGCACCATCCTTATGTGAAAAATGACTTCCTGCTCGTACAGGTATCAAAACCAAAGGTTCAAGCCTCAATTCCTGTGTCCAATTTTCGCTTAATTGAATGACTCGAAATGTTTGAGTATAGCTCTGAGTTTATAACCATTTACTTTGATTTCAGAATTATGGCACTCTTTGTGAACTGTCAATGAAAAATAGTTAATTTCATCTTTGCATGCAATTTTTTTAAAAATCTGTTCCGCTTGAAATTTTTACGTATTTAATGATTTAGGTATGAGTTGATAATTTAGCCTTCATTTGGTGTGAGTCATACTTTAAAATAACAAACCACATCATAAATGAGCCAGGATATCTGGACGAATGCACACATCACAGAGGCCCCATTAGGGGCCATTCCTAAATCATGTAACGCTGTTGATAAGGGGCGATGGGGGAGCTTTAATGTCTACATGAGTAACATGGGAGAAGGCGGGTGTACCACACATCTTATAATAAATTCTAATGTTTAAAAAATGATGTTACTGTTCATGTTTTCATCCTTAGTAAATATACTTAAAGATAATTTCTGATTCTGAGGAGTATTATTATTATTATTATTATTATTATCAGCGCCGCGTCTTACTAACCGTTCGGGTTATACACACTTACGCTATTGTGTAATGGTAGGGTGATTGTGAGATGAAAAGGAGGACCTACAGTTTAACGTGGGATCCGAACCACGGTGGAGGCCTGGCATTCCTCACATTCACAAGTNGAGGACCTACAGTTTAACGTGGGATCCGAACCACGGTGGAGGCCTGGCATTCCTCACATTCACAAGTTGTGATTAATACACATCTTGTCAGAGGTGAAGGAAGGGTTTGGCAATCAGATAAATCTGTGACTGGACCGAGGATTGAACCCCGGACCCCAGCACAGAAGTCTGACTGAGTAGTATTAAATATGAGTCCCTCTTTTATTGTCACAAAAGGTTACGCAAGCTTGATGTGAAAAGCTACGTAACACAGGTACGGTGGAGGTGGGGGCGTGGTGGGGGAGGGAGAAGGGGTTTCTGGCTAAACATCGACTTGGTGTTAAATGAAGGAGTGGAGGGTAAAACAAGTTAAAACAAAACAAAGTGGTCTATGGATGACTCCTTAATGATACATAGACAGAACATTATAACTATAAACACAAATAATGACTTGGGATCCATGAAATAAATTAAACACGACAGTAAACTGAGGAAATCGAGAAGGAATAGATGCATGAGGGCGAGCAATAAATAATTAAAGATGAAAGAAGAAAGCCATCTAACCCTTGGTGAGCTTCCTTTTTCGGCCCTCTGTTGGAGGAGGGACACTTAAGCTCCTTCCCATCAGTGACAAGATGATTGATTCGTAGATGACTACTAATACTACTAATACTCGCCTCGGTGGCGCTAGTCTTGTTGAGCTCGACTGCCGAGGACGGGGAGATCGAGGTTCGAATCTCGGTCGGGTGAACTGGGGGTGGTTTTCCCTACATGATTTTCTACTCTCCCTCCACACAAATGCGGGTTCACTTCCTCTATATTCAACCCTCTCGATTCCTAATCCATTACCAAAAACAGTACTTAAGCGTATAACCCGAACGGGTAGTAAGACGTGGGGCTAAAAAAATAAATGAATACTACTTAGTAAGAATTGCATCTACTCGATATTTAATACAGTTATTTTGATTACACTTGTAATTTATTATTTTATTGATATTCTCTCATCATATACAAGCTAACCGGCCCCGTGGTGTAGTGGTCAGTGCACCTGGTTACGAGCCTAGGGGCGCGGTTTTGATTCCCGGCTGGTACCTTGGGTATTTTTCCCTTTGGGATACTAATCCCAATGGTCACCAGTGTTTGGTTGTTTAGCCTTAAGTTAGGATAAAACTAACCCCTGCTCCACAACATTACAATGACTATCATCACATCACCTCATACGGGTACGTGTAGACAACCTCCTATGGGGTACACTGGGCAACGCTCTGTGCCACCAGAGCGGCTAATAGTCCACACATAAGGTGACTGAACCTGGACGTCAAAGTCCCTTCCGGTCAAATGTACCCCGATAAAAAAAAAGATACAAGCTATTTATTATAATAATTAATAAAAAATTTGCCTTCTTTTTTTTCTCTAGGAAAATCACTCAGAAAAAGAACCGATGGCTACCCTATCATTGCGTATCAGTATTGTGGATAAGAATGTTACAAAGACGATGCAGTTTGACCCGACCACATCTATCTACGATGCCTGCAAAATAATTCGGGACAAGATATCTGAGGCCAATCAGGGACAACGTAAGTCAAAATAATATCTTGTATTCAAAGTTTTAATGTTAATTTCTGGCTATTGACTTGTTTTTTTTAATGTCACACTTCTTATTGTTTGGATTTTACTTACTCTAACCAAGTTAAAGGCACGGGATGAAAAATGCGAATAAAAACACACATTTATTTGTCTGGAGAAAATTGGGAAAACCACTAGTGTAAAAAAAAAATTAATGAATTTCTAACACACATGCCCAGGATTCAACCCTGGTATCTCAAGTCTTAGGCTATGAGGGACGAGGGTAAACCACAGGTATAAAATCATGGTCAGCAGGATATATTATGATTATAGTCTCTAAGACTGCTGGGTTCGAGTGTGCATGTTGGGGTATAAAGTACCCTAATTTTATATTTGTTAGTGTGGTGACACTGTCAGGCTCCTGAGAAGTGTGTTACTCTTTCTATTCCTTCAATTTGACCTTGACATTCTGCTGGTATAATTGGAATGCAATGAAATGAATATAATTATACGTTTTTAAATTAAGGCTATTTGAAACACTTAAATAACAAAAGTTTTTTTTATTTATCAAATTGATTTTTGAACAAATATTCCATTGCTTACTGTGATCTAGCAATTAGTTGTAGATTAGTTTTTTGTTCGCGTATTAAAGCAAAGGTCTTGGTTTGATTCTAGACAGGATTATAAAATTATCCTTGGTGGCGTTACAGTCATAGTTCTGAGTGTTTTGTGTATCTTAGAAATAAGTAATTTGTGAGTTGTGAGCTGATATAATGATTTGGTTCTATAACACATTTCATTCTCTCTTAATACAGTTATATAATTTTGATTTTGCATGTTAATGGATAATTTAGGCTTATTTAATTTTAGGGAATCATTTTTTTGGGGGGCATATAATACGTGTTTTTTTTTTTGTAAATTTGTTAAAATATTTGTATTTTTTTTTAAATTCCTAACAAATAATAATAATTTTAATGGAAAAAATTAAGTTGCAAAGGATCATAGAATGTAACGTTCAACCTCTTCCATTTATTGTGTTTTAGGGCCACAGCATTCTATATTTAAGCACTTACTTTTTCCTCTTATTATGAAATACTTTGATATGATTTTTTTTTGGGTGCAAAACATAAACACATTACAATTAGGGAGACCAAATAAAATGTTTTATGATAATATTGTTATTTATATAATATCATTACTGGCTTGATGTAACTTGATATTTAATCAAATGTGCCTATAATTTGTATTAATTGCGGTCATTTTTTTCCCAGCCAATGAGTATGGACTGTTTCTTGCGGACGAGGATGTGAAGCAAGGGGTATGGTTGGAATCAGGCCGCAGTCTGGAATATTACATACTTAGGAATGGGGTAAGATTCATTAAATTATTCTTTCAGGAGGTCTCCGGGCCATTAATGTAATTAAATGAAATTCTGCTCTTGAGTGGCATGAAAATGTTATGAATGGATTAAATTAAATTTATTGAAAGGGAATTGAATATAAGAGCTTATGCTTATTGAACCAAGCTATACCACTAAGTTATCCAGGTATTGCCCCTTTCCCAGGGTAATTATTCGCTCACAGTTTAAGGCAGAGTCCATGATGGACACTTGATTCATCGGCTACTCGGAGCTATCAAAACCAGAGCCACTGGCGATTCGAGATTGGTATTTATGCTGTCAGCTCTGATAGCTCCAAGTGATCGATTAATCAATCGTCCATCATGAACTCTGCCTTAAACTGTGAGTGAAGAATTACCTTGATCAACATAGATAACGCACTGTTATAGTTTGCTGCGCCGATCCAAAGGTCCCGGGTTTGATTCCCATGTCCAGGTTTTATCTTTAAACTAATTTAATCTAGTTGAAGTGAGCCCAACAAACGTAAGTTTAGTTCCAAATACTAAAATGAATTGAGCTTGTTGATCATTAATATTGTGAAACAAGATTGACATTGTATCAAAAATCATATTTTGATTACATTTTCTACAGACACATACGGTATGTTAATACATATTCCACAATTTATGAAAATAGTGGATAAATTGGAATATCAAAATAATCAGAATTGCTGACAATCTTAATGACAATCTCAGTTTGAGGATCTAGTGATCTAATTTTATTGACAGTACTTTAATACATACGATATGAGTAACTAATTGTGTTAAGGTAGGGAAAAAATTCATTAAAAATAATATTTTTAATCTGTAGAACTTAGATTTTTTTTTTCATCAGTGTTATTTAGGATGTACTTTCTGAACCAATTTATCATATCAGAACTTGACTATCTTAACTCAAAGAAATGCATAACGCCCACCCCCTTTGCCGTCAATTTTTAGTGGGAAATTTTTGGACCATGATGGAGGTTAAACCTGGAATCACAGCTTATTGGAGAGATGTACTATTGGCTTCTTTTAGCTAGTGACAGCTCTGCCATATCCAAGAACAAGTCTTAGTGGGCAATTTTAGCACCAACATAATGTACCGTATTGGCCCAAATATAGTACAGCCTCACACATAATACAACCTTAAAATTTGGAGGGGTTCTACATAAAAAGTAAAAGGTAAATGGGCTGCACATATAATATGATTACAGTTTTCGGAAGGACTTTTTTTTAGGAGAAAAACATTGCACCATACTCAGGCCAATACAGTAATTTTCAATATTTCTTGAAATAGTTTGCTATTTATAGTAAAATAAGATAATTGAACACTCATAAATGGTTGAAATAGTTTTACTTAGTATTAAAAGTTTATAAAATGTATGTAACTTTTTCACTTGGGAATCGAGCTTTAAACAAAAAAAAAATATTTAGTGTTGGGACTGAGATAATAAATTTAAAAATAATTTTTTAAACAGTAACATTATTTTAAAATTGATTTTTAATCAAATCAAAATTGAAAACTAAGCTCATGACTATTGAGATTGTTTATAGCTTTTCAGTTCTAATAGAATTATTATTTCCGGACAAGAGATAATGTAAATATAAGACAATAATTAATAGGACAGTGCTTATTTGTGTTTTACCATAAAATATACTTTTGAGTGCTACACTTATTAATACACATTAAAATTATTAATATACGGGCACTAACTAACCTATGTGTGTAAGATGATGAGGGTGTAGTTGATAAACTACATCGGCAGTGCCATAACTAGCTTTTCATGTGCCCTGTGCAAAGTTATATATTTGGGGGAATAATATATAATAATAATAATAATAATAATAATAATAATAATAATAATAATAATAATAATAATAATAATAATAATAATAATAATAGAACAAATACATTATAACACTTTTTATAACTAATTTTTGTGTATGCAAGAAATATACAAGATCATTTACATGTATTTAAAAATGGAAAAACATTATTTAAATTGCAGTTTTCTGGCTTTAATTCAGCAAATTCATTGATAGCACCATCATAGTTACTATCTTTAAATATACTATAGTCAATTAAAATTATGGAACAGTTTAATAGTCATTTATAGAAAGAGGAACTTTGTTTTACTAGCATATCTACTACTGCTATGTCTGATTATTACCGACATCAAATAAATTTAACTTTAATAAACAAGAAAAGGTGGGTGAATTTGGACAGTAAAAGGAATATTAAATAACTAAATAACTTTGCTGGAAAAAAAAAAAAGATTCCTTATGCAGCCATTTGAGAGTCAAATAACAGTTTCTTTCTTATTTCATCCAATTGAAACATGAAACCTGACCATGGAAATCAAACCAGGGACTGTTCCCAAGAGTCATTTTTCAACTAACTGAAATATGATGATAGTGATGGCTGTATTCGTAATCCGAGATCATTCCTTCTTCATTTTTTTGTCTAAATCAAGTATACCACACAATACTTAAGTTTACGGTCCAATTTTCATAGGAAGGGCCTTCCTTAAATGACGGCTAAAAGAGTTACTAGAGCTACTGTCACAGATTCATACCTGAAGTAATGTAATCTGCAGCTGTCATTCTTGATTGATATTATTAATATATATAAAATAACAGTAGTAATATACCGATATGTAATTATATAAAAATTACATCTGATCAGGTATATGAACCCTGGCCTTCCAGCTTTACGTGCTGACTGCTCTACCGACTAAGGTATCCAGGATGTCTCTAGATTTAAAAAAATATTAATATCAATTTTGACCGCAAAAAAAAACCTTAAATTTTCTGAAAGACCCATTCTATGAAAATTGGTCTCTAGAAATTAAAGTAATATATCAATGAATAACACTATTGCTGATTACTTCCCAATATTCCAGGATTTGCTGGAGTATCGTAAGAAACTGCGCACTCTACGAGTCAGGATGCTGGATGGGACACTGAAGACCTTGTTGGTGGATGACAGCCAGCCTGTGGCTAATCTCATGGTGGTCATCTGCACCAAGATAGGTAAGTTCACTTAACAGACAACACAGCGATACACAGATGACATGATTGCTTGCTTGCTTGCTTGTACAATCATCATTTCATCATAGAATGACCCTGTGCCATGGGCTGCAACCTAACATCTTTGTTCAGGGAGCTTAGATGCTAAGGATGCACAAAATAATTTTCATTCAATATATAAAAAATTATTTTACCTCGGAGCCAGATAATATTTATTTTTAGCTCAACATGCCTAATGTGACATTTGTATTTAATGCTTACTAGCAATATTTTTAATTTACTAAAGTTAATTAACCTTATATTTCCTTTAGACGGATGCAAAAAATTTCAGTTGCTTTTGTTTTACAGCTACCGTAACTAGTCAACACGTAACTGAACACCATTAAATAACAATCAATCTAGGCTTCCTTATGGTAATATTAACCCTTAATAGATTTAAGAAAGAGAAACATATTTTTGGCGAAAAATAATGATAAAGGGGGCATTTAAATATCCATAAAATCATGCACAAAATACACTTTCATCAGACTAATGTTATTATTTGGAATCACCCCCATTTGCTTTTGTATCTTGGATAGTAATTGTTGGGCAAACTACTATTTTTTAAGTCAAACAGCGCTTTATGTGAGAGGTTTAGTAACTAAAATATAAGAGGTAACCAGACACACTGGCCCAGTTGAGAAATATGTTTTGTATTCTTATGGACAAGACTGTGGCTCACTTTTATATATTCAGATTAGCTTGAATATCTTGATGTTTTGTTGAGTAATTATTTATTGAAATTCATGCCATGAATTTATTATTTAAGAATTTTTTTATTCAATCTTAAAATATACATATTTTGAATTTATTTATATTCATACTATATATATTATTATAATAGTTGCATTAGAATTAGTCCTTTTAGTTTACCCTTTCTCATACCTTACCCATCACATGTTTGATAAAATATAGTTTAGTTTTTATTTGGAAAACTTAGTAAATTAATAAACAAAATTTGTTTATAATTTTATTTCCTTTAAAAATTTCGACGCGATGACATAATTTAATTTTACTGTACAGACCTCAAAACTGCAACCCAATCATAATTTTAATTTTGTTTCTCGATCCTAGTTATTTTAATTTTATTGGAATGAATGGGAAGGATAAGCTTATCTAGACAAAAATTATAGATCTAAAGTCGAAAACTATTTTTAAATTTTTTCCTATTTCCCGTTTCGTTTCTGTATGAAATTGATATTTCCCATTCTAAAATTTCCCAAAATAAAAATGCCATTCCCACTTAGGTCTACTGAATATATATTTATATAGGTAGTTGAATATTTTATCAAAATTTCTTTGCAACCATTATATTTCTATTTTTTGTTATGAACTGCATGAATACTGTACAGGTGTTTTAGTGCTTTTGGCCCATGATTGGTTTGAGGTTTTGTTACTTTTACTTTTTTTTTAAGGTATTACAAACCATGATGAGTACAGTCTGGTGCGAGAAAATCAAGAAGAGGAGCTAGAAAACAAACAAAACTTTGGCACACTTACCCTGAAGCGCAAAAAGGAGGAGAAGGAGAGGGACGCTAAGATGGATCAGCTCAGAAAGAAACTGAAGACAGACGATGAAGGTGAGTTGATCAGCAGTATGTCGGTATCTGCACCTTTATAATTAGTTACCAAAAATACTGCATCACTTTTGTGTTTTAAAATTCACTTTTAAGTTTTGACTTTTATCTTGAATACATATCTAGTAAAGAGTAATAATATTTATTTCCCCACCAGTAAACTGGATTGACCCATCTAAGACACTTCGAGAGCAAGGTATTGACGAGAGTGAAACTGTACTGCTACGTCGCAAGTTTTTCTTCTCGGACCAGAACATTGACTCCCGTGATCCCGTACAGCTCAATCTACTGTACGTGCAAGCGCGCGACGCCATTCTCGACGGTACCCATCCTGTCACTCTCGACAAGGCCTGCGAGTTTGCCGGCATTCAGTGCCACATCCAATTTGGCGATCACAACGAGAACAAACATCGTACAGGGTTTCTGGAGTGAGTGTTTTGCATATCTAGTACGGTAATGAAACACAAATTTGAAAAAAAGGTGTGCAGAGTCCACTTTTTCAATTTTAAGCAAACCCAAATCCAATATAGAAAATACTCTTGAAGATGAATTGAATCTCAAAATTTGTTTGTTAATTTTTTTTTGTTTACAAATATTTTTTATAGTGCTTATTCAGAACTTGGTACACTCAAATCATTTAGAAAACGTTTTACTACACAATTGTTTGTAACATCCCATTTTAAGCTGATAAAGTTAAATAAATTTAGGTTTTTTCATGAATATTAAATTTTTGACATATATAACAGCAAATTAATGGTGATAATTAAACATAAATGAGTTGGAAGTCAAAGAAGTCAAGTATATGTTCTCGAAGCTTTACACACGCCTATTTTAAAACCTATTGGTGGTAACTTATGCAAATTGTTCTTTATTATAGCAGTAAAATATAATAACTTCTAATACTTGAATAACATCTTATAGGTAAGTTTTTTATTTAAAAAGGGATTTTTGTTTTAGAAATATATCTTAAATCATGGCTGAAGGTATCCAATCATACTTCTTCTCTACCACCTTCCGTGCATAAAACTTTAACCATTTCAAGTAAAACCTCTTTATTATTGAACTCTTTCATCAAATTTTTTAAATCTCATATTTGAACTTAAAAAATACATTCTATTGACAATAACCTATTCAGCATTATAGCATGAGGGTAACTTACTAAAAAATAGTAGACCCAGTTAGTATTTTTATGTCTCTAAAAATAAATGTTTAAATAATCATCAGCCTTTATACTTTATTGTAGTTTTATTAAGAGAATAGTTTCACTATCGGAAATTTACACTTAGATAATCAAAATCCACCTGTAACCAAAGCTATTTCTGTCAACAAATAAATGTATACCTAAAACTAATAATCCTACAACCACTAACTTTTAGTGTCATGAAAGAGAAAATATTGTTTCTTCATTAATACAACTTTATTCACTTTACTTAATAGAACAATAATAAAGGGGAAAAGGGGGAGGATCCACTTTTAGCTCAAATTGGCTAGTGCTGCCATCTCTTAGACAGTCATGAAACCTTTCTAATGCACTTCAGGCTATGGTTAAAAGAGGTCTCTGTAATATTTAAATTAATTAAAAAAGTATTGACTGAGGTCTCTGTGGATGGGGTTTGAGACATAAAAGTTGCTGTCCTGCAAAATTTGTGTAATCTTACTTTCCTCCTTTTATTGAATGTTAAAAAAATAATAATCTCCTGAGCCACATTAGTTTCAAGCTACTGGTAGCAGAGTAAGAAACATTTTTGACAGTCGAAGATTTTAATAAAACATTTTTCATATGTCTTGCAACTTATTTATATCAATACATATAAAATAATACTAGTACTTAATGAAATATAATCATTGTTGACCCTGCCAAAAATATGTTCACATTTTCGGATCGGTCCTAACAGAATCGTACTTTACTTGCTATTGTTGGACAGAGTTGTGGTAAATAGTTTGATGACCATAGGAATAATCTGTGCTTGGGGCTGTGTGTGCTAAGGTGTTGGACTCGCAATACACAAAGTTGCCATTAATGAGGAGATTGGGGTTAAAGTTTGTCGAGCGCAGTGAAAGTGGTTTTTACATCTTCCCGTGGTGGTGTTCATTTAAACTATCCTATCAGTTTATTCATGACGTAACACAATTGTTTTCCTATGATGTAAGCCTTGTTATTAATAAATTGTTATTAAATTAATTTCAGTTTTATAGTGAGATGGAACACCCAGAAATGTACTTTGAGAGGCTATAAGCATACAATCAATGCATTTAAATTATTATTTAATTTCTTTCACTTGGGAATCTTAGAGACACTTTTATTGTGTACAGTGGTATAAATTATTTTACTATTCAGTCATATGTCTGGTCTTAAATGTATCTTATTTATTTGACACACATTCACCATTGTATATTATGGTTGTACTTCTTTCTAAAAAGACTTACTACCAGAATCCTATTTTATTTCTGAGTTTAGGGCACCATTGACCTTAGGGAGGTATTATATTTGGAAGAAGTTACAGGAAAGGTTGATAGAAACCTATAAAAGGAATGAAGGTATGTGAAGATAAAAACTAAACATTTAGCTAGCAACTGATGCATCTGTTTGTAACTAACTGTATTTGTCTTCTTGTGGTTGCAGTTTGAAGGAATTCCTCCCGCAGTCGTATGTAAAAGTAAAGACTGTTGAGAAGAAAGTGTTCTCTGAACACAAAAAACATGTTGGTCTCTCTGAACTTGATGCTAAAGTTATTTACACTAAAACGGCACGTTCTCTAAAAACCTATGGAGTTACTTTCTTCCTTGTCAAGGTAATTGATTTTCAAATATCATATATTTTACCATAGTAACTGACACCTTAGCTCAGGCGATAGCGTATCTGTACTGAGCTAAGGGTCCTGGGTTTGATTACCAGCATGGCCAAAAAGTATATCATTGGTGAAATGTAGGCTTACACTTACACATTGATGAATTAACGGGTGTATACGATTACATTGTGTGTCCTTTACATCACGTTTTTGGTACAAATACATTGCAGGTCTATCATATCGCGTTTCCCCCACATCTCTACATAGAGCTAACCCTACTCTGGCATACAACCAATAGGAATATAGGGTCAACCAACTCCCCTTGGGAGAGGGAGAGTCTCTAGCTTTCCAGAAATATAATGTCCTTAATAAGAGACTTGAGTTTGTAGATTCAAATATCTATGATGCAACGAATAGCAAAGATGAAATAATAAAATAAGAGAAGTAAAAAACAGTAGCGGTAAGTGACAGCTATCAGACGATTGTTAAAACAGTTAAAAGAAAAATGTTAAAACGCAATCAAAAACAAATTGTTTCTTGTGAAAAGTTGTTTGCCAAACGGGACAGAAACTCAATATAATAATGGTTTTGAGGCCATATTATGATTTGGTGAATGACTACATGAGAGTAGATATGCTAACTTTTGCCCTTTCTCCAACTTTTTAAATTTAACTACCTACTTAACTTCAAGATGAGAGTCTGGTACACTATTCTTGTAATAAACTTTGCCAACAAGAGGAGTCAGGCACATTATTCTTTCAGCAAGACCTACCTTCATAGTGAGAGTCAGAGGTGAGAGTCAGACATGCTATCCTTTCAATCAGCCCTACCTTCAAAATGAGAGTCAGAGGTGAGAGCCAGGCACTTCTCTTTGCAACCAGCCTTAACTTCAAAGTGAGAGTCTTAAGCTGAGAGTCAGGCACACTATCCCAGCAAAATGTGATTTAATTGTATATATACACCCCTTCATTCCTATTGGTTGTACGTCAGAGCAGGGTTAGCCATGTGTACAGAGGTGGGGAAAACGCAATGAGATGGACCTGCAATGTATTTGTACCACAAACACGATGTAATGGACACACAATATAGTTGTATCACGACATAATGGTGGGCCCCGGAATTAACGGCTGGGGACTGGAAGTTTTGCCTGTCATAGTCTTAAGTTATATTATAAGGCACGTGAAGTTCCATGTGTTCTCGTGCTTATATTTAACTTTCTTTGAAGCTGGCTAAACAATTGACTGTAAGCGTGCTTTGGTTACAGGAGAAAATGAAAGGTAAGAACAAGCTGGTACCTCGCTTACTGGGAGTGACCAAGGAATCTGTCTTGAGATTGGATGAAAAGACAAAGGAGATCCTGAAGACCTGGCCACTAACAACGGTGCGGCGCTGGGGGGCCTCGCCCAACACTTTCACCCTTGACTTTGGAGACTACTCAGATCAGTACTACTCTGTGCAGACCACTGAGGCTGAACAGATAGTGCAGCTCATTGCAGGGTACATTGACATCATACTCAAGAAGGTAAACAAGATTTATATACTATTTTTATGATAAACATTGTCCTTAAGTTGGATTAATAAGATGAGTAAATTTAATCAATACTTTAGAGGGAATTGAGCAAATAAACATTGCTAGAATAGTATAAATATTAAACATCAGTCCAACAAAAGTGACCATAATCACTTATTTAATAATCAGCATCAAAGCCTTTAGAATTATTGAACATCACTCTCAAACAAATTATTAATATTGTGAAATAGAGTTGATATAAACCTTCACCAATTCCTATCATATTTGTACATATTTGATTGGCAATATAATTGTTATCTTTTGTATTAATGTTGACTGTTGAATGTTGTACAATGTTTTATATATATATATATATATATATTTTTTAAACTTTTTAGAAAAAATCCAAGGATCATTTTGGCATAGAGGGAGATGAAGGCTCAACTATGGTGGAAGACAGTGTTTCACCTCTCAAGTTAGTGTTCATTTTAATAATGTAATACAATAAGTTTATATAAATTTCCAAGAGTTTCAAGTACCTATTTTAGAATGAAAGCCTTCCTTACATTGTATTTAAACTAGGAAGGTGCAGGACTAAAGAAATATAGATTTTATGAGGAAAAACAAGCAACTTTAATCTTATTTGGAAATCAAATTTCCTTAATGTTTTTATCTTGACATTTTGTCTTACTACCTGTTCAGGCTACATGAAAATGTACTAATCAAGCTAGTGAGTTAGGGAAGAGGAATTTTGAATTTAGAGGAAGTGTACTTGCATTTGTGTAAAGGGAGTGTGTAAAAACTATTTAGGATAAACCGTCCTCACTACACCTGACCAAGATTCGAACCATGATCTTCCTGTCATCGGTACTCTAGTCTATTGCCATGGAGATGCCTTAGACCATGCGACTACCGAAGCAATTTCCTTTATTGAATTCGGACAAATTTGAATACATTAAAAAATATTAAATTAAGCTTTAGATAATAGAATAATCCAATGGTTGAACGTTAAATGCATTGAGATGATTTTTAAGTCCAAACACATATTGAATCTAGGAATTTCAAACTCGATTTATTGATACCCTCATTTCTTACTGGGAATGAAAAAATAGAGATCTTATCTTAATATTACAATTTTCATTTCCTCTCATCTTAACTCTCAGATTGCAGTTAATGTTCATTAATGAGGAGGCCTGAGGGCTGAATAATATTAAAACTCCAGTAAATTAAAGTTATGATGTCCAAACTAAACAGCAAAATTCAGAATTAGACAACTTTCATCATTATTAGATTATTTTACTATTTCCCTTCATTAACAAATTTACTTAACATTAACTTTGTGTCCTAGTGATCTTGCATAAATCAAACATGGTCGTTTTGTTTAATTTTTTTACCAGTTACACTTTTAATTTTTTTAAACTATATAAACAAATAATATATTTTTATGGTGATATTGAGGACATAGAAAAATATTGGAATTTCAAATAGTGAGGAATTAAACTTGAAAATTTAAAAATCGAGATTAAAATTTAAAAATTAGACTTGTGAATAATGGGAATTGTGATATCTCTGATCTAAAAAGTAAACTACTTCTTTTCTTTGTCAAATATTGGTAAAACAATTTTTTTTTATGATCAATAACTACAAACACACCGAAAAAAACTAAATTGCTTTTCCATATGAAATAGAAAAAAAATTCAACTGATGTTGAAATATATTTTGAAATAGATATTAAAATACATAATTTTTACTTGTGTTGACCATTTTTAAATTATATATTTATTCTGTTTGGTTAACACATCCCTATTTCAAGCACTTTAAAAACTCAATCAATTGAAACGTAACAAATGAACACAGGATTTGAATTCAAGCCTAAGTTGTTTGGGGGCCATTCTTCAGAAAATAATTCGGGATGCGAGACTGTGGACATGGTGAATTTGACATTAATAACATTTTCATTGGATATAATTAGAGGAGACTGCTTCAAATACCTCAAATCTTTAAGAATATTTAAGATTTGAGAATTAAAAAATTATCAAATTTGGGATATAAATTTTAAAAAATCTTAAAATTTTTAACTGAAATTTATTTTAGAGATATTATTCTTAGCCTACCATAATTACCTGACACCTTAACCAGCCCCCATGCCATTAAATTACCAATCTACTGGATATAAACAAAAAAATGTGAACAAAATCAGAATTGAAGAAAAAAATTACACCAATTTGGGAAAGTTAACCTCTCATTTTTACCACGTTTTATAAGATTAAAATAAATATTCTGACTAAAAAAAAAGACAGTTTAACTCATCTCTCACATAAAAGATACTTCTTTTAACCAGGTAAGTCAAAGTGTGTAAGTTATTTTTCAAAGAATATTTAATAAATGAGTAATTTTAATGGAGAATAAAATTAATAGATTAATTCACTAATAGCCATTTATTTTGTTAAAAAGTTTGTTTGACTAGTATTTTATCAATACTTTTAGTGCACTTTGGACTTTGCACTTTGGTGTACATGTACAGTTGTGTGCATAAGTTTCTTTTCAAATCACACATGCTCAAATTTTTCAGTTAAATCCACTTTCATCAAATCAAATTTAGATCCCTAGAAAACTCTAGGTGTGAAACTGCCTGAAACATAGTTGGGGAATCTTCTCTCTACATATGTAGTAAATTTAGTTGTTATTTATGTTATTTGTAACTATGAAGCCTAAAGAAATGTGGTCTAACACATCACTATTACTGCCGGTGATGGAAAAATTAGGGTTTGAATTCCATTCAGGTTTTTCCCAATAGGTTTTCCACTTTCTTTCCATGTAAATGTGTGTACACTTCCCCTAGATTCTAACATCCTCATCATAAACACTCTTTGCAAAAAAATCTGTTCTTCCCATATCTTTTTGAGAAAAACTACATTAAATTTAGAGAGGTGTGATATGGCAACGCTGTGCCTTAAACTTATATCAAACGTATATGTTAGTTTACATCAGGTGTTCAAAGGTTGATCCTCACATGGCTATGCATTGCTCCAAACGGCGTGTGGACTCAGTGTGCACGCAGTGAAGCATGTCAATGTCAACTGTCATAACAGTAGCATGGATTCATGCCAAATTGTCCTCAGGCGACTGGGGTGGGCCGTCTCCAGTGCTCCACAAGAAAAAATCAGTGGTATAAGGTCCGGTGACCTTGTTGACCATTTCACTGCCCCCCCTACCCCCATGCCCGTTCCACAGTTGGAGTGAACTTGATTAAGTAGTCACTGCACTTGTGGTACATAGTGTGCAGGGGTACTGTCACACTTTTACCACATCCTTTCTTGCACAAGCAATGGTAGCCTACGTTCTCCAGCAACTCAGGTAAAACTATATCAAGGAGTATGATATCTGTGTGAATCCAAACAATCTGGTAGCAAATAGGGGACCAATCACATCCCCAACAATGCTGGCTTGTACATTAATGCTGAAGCTATGCTAGTACGCAAGAACACGGGTGCTGTGCGGACTTAGCCTTACTCAAAGGTTATTGTTATGGGTGTTATTCACTTACTATCATGTGAAACAGGCTTCATCAGTCCACAGATTGTGCACAAATGAAATCTGAATTTGCAGCATGCTGCTGCTGGAGATACTGACAAAACTGTACCCGGCGAGGCAGATCAGCCATGGTAGCCTGCATCACATCACCCCTGCAGAACTGACCCTTGTGCTAGGTGCATAGCTTGTACTATATATCAGGAGTTGTGCACTGGTTTTTTCTGGAAGGCAGTTATTAAATTTTCAACAAATGCTATTCGTACGTTGCTTGGCTGTCCTGCATACACTCTTAGAGCTGGTCCCATTTGATTCTTATCAACACTGTTCCAAATGGCAAAACACATTCACGCTCGGATAATGTCTTCCGGGGAAGCTATCAGTTTACATCCGCGCCTCAGGTCCGGCTCGGCTGTCAGATGCTCCCTTGACCATTGTCATATCCCAGTATTCTACGTGTGTGTAGTTCATTGCTGCTTACACAATACTGACCTCGCATTTCTGTCTATGTCTAATTGCCAGTGACTATGACATTTTAGGCACATATCATCCCTTTCTAACTTAAATGTCATTTATTTTAAAAAGGTATGGGATGAAGGGATTTTTTGCAAACCTACTTAATCATGTGGTACTGTCTGTATCTGGGAATTACTACCCACCCTGTATATATATATATATATGGCAACCAAATGGGTTATGAGACACGATGGATTGAAGAAAAATATATATGTATGAACTAAGGGTCTATATTTTATTCAAACAAAGTGTACTTACTAGCTGTGAGTTTGGCGGTCAAACTCATTAGCTGCATAATTTACACATTGGAGGTGTTCATTGTTATTGTTGTTTCTTTTGTCTAAAACCACTGGAATGAATGAGCTTTTCAACTCAGAATCTTTATGAAAGGCTGAGAGGATACATAGTCTTATAGAGTAACAAACCCTGGTTTATAATCCAAATAAATTGTTGATAAGTTTGACTTGTAATCTCCACATCAACTGACTGTATTGATTTGTACAGAGCCACTATCCTGCAACACGAGACCAGCAAGATTGGCAAAGTGAACACGGAGTCGCTTGCTAAACCGGCCATCATGAGAGCAGGGGGAGATGGTGAGAATTAACTCTAATATTACTACAGCACCAGTGCTAGACCATCGGTTAGCACAACAGATTTGAGAGGACCATCAAGCTTTGTGTGGCTGTGCCAAAGAATTTATTCTAGCGTAGTATGATTTTTCTATGCTTATTACTGACAAATGCAGCTGTTGTTTATAACCTCTAAAAGAAAAATATCTTATTTTATATACTATATTCCTCTATCATCTTCAAAAAATTTTATGATGGAGTTTATTAAAAATTCATTTAATCATTTTTACCTATATTTGATAATCAGGGTGGGGTGCAAGGGAACTTGTTGTAAAATAAGTATTTTCAGTTTTTATAGCAAAATACTTTTACATACATGACTGTTTACAGCCTCTGGCCTGGGTCAGTTTTATATTAAAGTCATATATTTTCCACTGTCGACTTGCTGGGCTTGTCATAGCTTCATATGCCTTATGATCTAACTTAAGACTAGGACAGGCACAACATACAGTCCCCGGTCGTTAATTTATTGCTGTGAAAGGGTAAACCCACATTTCACCAATGATACATATTTCGGCCATGCCGGGAATTTAACTCGGGACCATTAGCTTATTAGACAGATTGGACCTCTCTAGAGCATTGAGTTCCTGATAGTAAAGATAAGCACTAAAGCTTACATTTAAAAAGTAATAAAACCATTGAGACAAAACATTTGACCAAATTTTTATCAATCACCTTTTCCATCGAGTTGTTGATTCATAAGCTTAAAAAATACTATTTCAAGGTTTAATTAGATTTTTTAAATTCATAACTTTTAAAACCAAGGCAATTTATTAATATTTTTTCCAAGACTTCCTTTAACTACCTTCCTCGTCCCAACTCCCATGCCATCATCAACATCATCAATTGTTTCCAGCCTGTGGCCGGGTCAGTTGAGTAAAATGCCTCCATCTTCCTCTATCCTTCCACCACTCTTCCTCCTTTGACTTCTGCATTCTTCTCTTCTCATGTGTTGAGCCTTTAATAACCACCATGTTAGTTTTATTAACAAAAAAGAAAGAAACATGATACAAGCTTAATATCATTAAAAAAATTTTTTTTACTTTTTATTAAAGAAAGTATTGTGATTGTGAACATTTTATACTTTGAGATTATGATGAATCTTGTGCTCCCGAACTCCAAAAATTGAGTTGTTCAATTCGGTCTGCCCCCTTGTTGATCTTTCTGTCTCATCCCAGATACTTTAAACAAAACAGATGGATTTTGTTCAAACTTGATTTATAGATATTATTTGGTTATAACTCAGGTATTTTTAAAAAAATAAATAATTTAGACTCAAATTAAGGATTGTTTAAAGAGAACTTATTTTTGAAAATTCAAAATCTACCGAGAAAGTATCAATGATTTTGATTAAAATATATGGGTGGGAAATGTTTGACATGATAAATAACAGTACATACTTTTTTTTTTTTGACAAATTTGTTTAAGGGTAGTTATTAAGGAAGTTTTACTTGAAATATAATTCTATATATTGATTTTTCTTAAAAAAGTTTTTTTTAGGGAGTTTACTGTTGATTAATTTTTGAAAAATTAAAAATTGTACTCAAATAGTTGAATGATTTCCCATCCCTAGTTTTAATGAATTTGATCCCATTTCAAATCCATGCACATCTGCTTACATACAATCATTATTGCTTATTGCTGTCAACACATTTATAATATAACAAATGGATTACATGATTTTCCTCTATCTGGCTAGGTATAGCTATTTCATGAGAATTGCCTTTTTGTTTTAGTTAATTTTCCCACCAAACTAAATAAAATAAAATCATGTGTACACCCTATTAGTTTTACAAAAGTTGTGTGAAATTTCACAAATTAATAATGAGAATACCGACATAATTTAAGTACAGGGCTTTTTTAAAACCATCCCTAATTTTTACATTGTAATATAAACTTTTTTGTAACTACCTACCTATAAGAATTCCATTTTCTGTTTTTCTACTTGAAGTCAATGGTGTATACCTATAAACACGTTTTTCAGATCTTGAGGTCAATAGTTATAGAGGCTGTAGGGGGTGACAAGACAAGAATTTGTGTGTGATAAACTTGGGGATGGCGGAGCTTCGAGGCGTCGAAGTTGGCGATGTATGCAACACATGCAGCATATCACACAAACCAACACAGGAATACCCACTAAGAATTAGCATTTCCTTATGGGTACCTGTCGTCAGGCAATTCAATGCCTGTTACTAATAATAATCTTCACCACTTTCCACTTGTTAAATGCTGAAGATTGATGAGCTGCCTACCTCCTAGTAGCATACAACGCCAACTTTGATGTCTCGTTGTGCAGACATTTGAATATCAGAATAATCCTGTATATCTGTGTGTGGTTGCATACAGCCTGGGGAAAAGCACAACATTAAAAAAAAAGTGATATGTCCTTTATGGTATAGTTGTGCATTGGCATGTAATGAAATATGAAAACTTCACCATATGAATAAATAGCCCCCTTTGAATTCTTAAAAAGTTGACTTAAATTAAGTTAGATTATAAGGCATATGAAGCCACGACAGGCCTAGCAAGCCGGTAGTGGAAAATATATGGCTTGAATAAAAAACTGACTCGGACCATAGGCTGGAAATAGTAATGGATGTAAAAAGCTATCATTTATACGTATTAGACTTAATACTGTAGTTTCATAAATATATTTCTGTGAATATGTTTGAGTATTGTTCTTTCTGGGTGGTTATTATTCATATTTTATCTCCAAGTTGTGTAATGATACTATCACGATTTTGTAATGTGTTGTTGAAGGTAGAGTTTGTTTGCAGGTGCCCGTCCATATGGAACGGGCCACATGGGTGGTGCCCAGTACACGACGGTGAGCGGGCAGGCCAACTTGGCCCATGCTCCACCCATGGTAAGACTTGACAACTTTTGTTACCTTTACGCAGTGGTCGGGTTGTGGCTCACGTGCTACTGGCATGACGTATTTGTGGGTAATTATCAGTCACTTTTGACAAGAATATTTTGTAGGAACCCTTTATTGAACCACCACATTTATGTAGTTTATGGCTCATTAATTTTTAAAGTTACAATAGCATTTCATGGTTTAGTCAAAATACCTAATTAGACTTGAAACTGATGTACTAGTAATTTATAATTACTAATACATCAGTTACAAGTCTTATTATTTTTGTATTATAACTTTTCTTACTTGAATTATTATTTTAGAATATTTTTTAAAACGTTAGTCATAATATTCTAAGTGACATTTCTTTTCTTTGCGTCTCACTGCCCATCTTTAGTATACACAACACACTGTGTAGGGATTATGAAGGTATAATGAAGAGGAAATGTACCCCCATTTGTGTATACAGTGAGTGAGAAACATTTTTGGAACTAACACCCTCATTACACTTGGACAGGATTCAAATCTCAACCTCCTTATCACCAGTAAACAAGAATATGGCAACATGAAGTGTATAGACATAAGGGGAATTATGCACATTATAAATAGGTCATGGGCCGAATTGAGTTCCAAATGAGTAAATATGATGAAATGACCCCCTCCAAGACTCTGAAATATATCTACTTTGGCTCTCAAGAACTCACTTGGGAGTAAGTCTTTCCAGGGTTAAGCCGTATATTACTTGTCCACTAAAAAACTGCCCCATGATAAAAAAAAACACAACATATTAGAGTCTTTTCAACATACGAAATAAGTGAAAATTATTATATTCTGTGAGGCAGAAAACACTGGCCGCAAAGTGGGTTGGGGAAGGAGAGAGAAATGACTTATTCAGACAAGAATAGTAGAGTTAACATTCAGCCTTGGCCCTAAAGGTCAGAACCACAAGTTGTGCCTGAATAAACTAAACAACTTTATTGGGAGGCACATGTTTAAATCCCATTCCTCATTCTTACAACATTTTTTTTTTACATCTATAACTGTTTCTAGCCTATAACCCGGGTCAGTTTTTTATTCAAGCCATATATTTTCCATTGGGTTTGGGAATCGAACCTAGGACCCTTAGCTCAGTAGACAGATACACTACTGATTGTGAGCTAAGTTGTCAGATTCCTACCACAATACTGTAATTAAATGTGGATAGCCCACACAAGTAGTAAGAGGAGGTTTTAAAAAATAAATTTGTTTATGGCCTTCAAATCAGAGATTCTCAACCTTTCGAAGCTAGCGGCACCCTTGTGAAGGGGATAAGAATTTCATGGCACCCATTTAAGAATTTTTGGAAGCATTTTGTTTTTCCCAAAGTAGAATATATCAGAATAGCATATTAAACAATTTACAGTGTTTTAGTTTTGTAGCTATTTAAAATAAAAGTAAATATTTTAACTACTCCAATACTAAGTTAGTTGAAAGATACAAATAACATAAACATTGAATGAAATACATAAATACAGTTATAGATTGTCCTCCTTTTTAATTTATCAATAGGGTTCATTTAACTGAAGATGTTTGTTCGTTATGCAAGAACGGAGATGAATGGGTCATTAATGTGAGTGGAACAATTGATTTGTTTGCTAAGCACAGTGATTTGTCCAAGAAGTGATGTAACGCGAGTGTCGCAAAAGTGCAGTCCTGAGCACACTACTGTGCCATTACTGGCTCACTCACTTTATTTTCATTACTAATCTATTCTATAATTGTGACATTTTTGAAAATAATACTATTTGTTTGCAGGCTAGCATCATGTTTAGTTTAAGTTATAACTTACACTTTGTGTAAACAATATTTTGGCGGTAGCGAAGATTTAAATAATTGTATAATATTGCTAGTTATATAGGTCAATATTTTATTAATAACTAGAATTTAACATATTTAACTACCTGTATCTGTTAGGTTAAATTAGTTAAAGATAATATAGGTTGGTTAAGAATAGTTTTGAATAATAACAAATCCCCCTAATGTGACAGGTGGTATGAGTTAAATTGAGAGGGAATGTGCCAGCATTTACCTGAAGAAAAGATAGAAATTCATACCCTAGTGACAACACCCCCAGTACACGCTGCTGGAATTTGAACTGACCATTTGGCTGAAATTATTACGATAAAGTATAGTTAGCTCTACCGATAATTAAGATTAATTGAAATTATATTTTTAAGGTAATAGCAGATAAACTTTTTTCAAGTTTTGGAATTTTCGAGGGGAACCCTTTTTCATTTTCTAGGACTTCATTTTTACATTTCCAGGGCCATCTTTCACTAGTTGATGTGTTGAGTTTTGTAGTAACTGGTAAAAGTATCGGACTCTCGGAGCTATCCACAATCACAGTCCACTGCGACATACTGGTATTATGCTAACATGCAAAGCCAAAGATCCCGAATCCAACTCCCATTTCCAGGTCGTCATTTTTCACTTGATTAAATTTGATTCAGCTATTAAGAATGATCCCTTGGACAACCATCACTTATCAGTTAATGATATAGTTTACTTCAAAATAAATGTATAAATCTGACTCTGTGGTTGCATGGTCTAACGTGTCACATTCGTATTAGACTGGCTTGCTGATGTCAGGGATATTTGAGTTCATATCCTAGTTAGGTGTACTGAAGGGTATTTTCCTAAACGGTTTCTCACCGTTCTTCGTTCAAATGTGTGTAAAGTTATACCTTCTTTATTCCTACCCAATTAGTGTAGGTAACTAAAATATAGGTGTGTAACCCGAACAAATATTGATATTAAATTAAAGTATTAAACTAGATTTGGGTCGAATCCACTACTTTACAAATCCGAATCTCGTATTCAAATCTTGGAAAAAATTATGAACATTAGGGGAAATATAAATGTAATAGATTCATAAAAAATACAAATAGTAACTAGATGTTAACACTCTTTCCTATAATTCATTCATTACAACAATCATACATTCAGTTAAGTGTCAAATTACTGGTCTGGGGCCTGGATTTTAAGTTTCTTATATAATTATTATAGTTTCTGAATCACCAATAGGCATTAGAGCTCTAAAGCAAATTTCACTTGCAAAATTAGAAGAAAAAAAAATGTTTTTTTTAAGGATTTAAGTCTTAAATCCTTAAATCTCAAATATCCTTAAGGATTCAAGTGTCCCATCCCTAAATAAAGCTAATTGTATCAATCGAATCAATATTGAATTAAAATGAGCGAAAAAACTACTTGTTGTATGAACTGTAAAAACATGAAGCTTAACTAGCGCTTACGTCCTCCACCCCACCATAAGTGAAGTAGTGTCGCCCCAGCAGCACTGAGCCACAGTCAAGAACACTGCTCTCTCTCTCTAGTGTAGTCTTACTCTGTTCTGTTTGCTTACATGTCTCACCAGACTGGGACGCAGGGACCAGAGTAGGTACAGAACTCTTTTTACATTTACTGTTGCATTGTGCTAGGTGTGACTGGGATGTGCGAGTAGGAGAGAGATGAGATTTATAAGATTCACCACAAGTTTTTGTAATTTGTTTCCTGGAATTTAAATAAAATATTGGCCAAAGATTTTTTTTTGTCCAAGCTATGATACGTTTAAAACCTATACAATTTGAGATATTTAAAGTGTCAAAGATTAGTATGAAAATGATCTCAAATACAAATCAAAAGGCCTTAACCTTAAATAAATATTTTATTTTAGCTAAAAAATAAAATAAAGTCTCAAAAAAAAAAATTTAAAAATTAATTTACTTAAAAGGTATGATCTTTTTTATTTTATAACATGTATTGATCATTATGCTAATTTCTTAAACAAAACAAAGTTTAATTTTCTGTTATTTAATTTTAATTGTTTTTTGAAAACATAAAACTAGCATACTCACACATCTTTGAGTAGCTTCAGTGCATGATATTTGATGTTGTGACAAGGTGAAACATATAAATGTGTATATTTAGGGAAAGACAGCACATCCAATTTGTATGTATTGGCTTAGTACCAATACTAGCTGCGAACGCTGAGGCAGTGATATTCAACCTTGGGTACGTGAATACATCTTAGGAGTTACTTAGAATTTAAAAAAATACTAATGGCCAAATTTAGGTTTAGAATCAAGAGACCCAGACCTAAGGATATACAATTTGGGAGCTCCAGTTTTATTTTATGTGTAGATTATAACATAGCTATAACCTACTTTTTGCACCAACAATTTTTGGGGTACAAACTTGAAGAGAAACTAAATCTGAGATACACAAACAAAAGAATATTGATTACCGTTGGTCCAAGGCACTAGACTCAGAATGCACTTGGTCGCTATAAATCATACATGTAAAACTTGCAGCTCATATGTGACCTGATCCACAATTCTGTGCGGCCCGCAGACCCCGTGAACCAACAACATCTTGATCTAATCCCATTTAAATTATCCCATTTACCTATGAAATGATAAAACACGCATGTGATATTAAATTACATACTCACCTTGTTCAATATGACAATGAGAATGAATAAATAATGCATTAAATTTACATAAATGATTTAATTAATAACCTGATAAGTCACATCAACCTAATCAGTATAATATCAGAATGCATGAATTGTGATTAATGAGTCCCAAACACAACAATAATGGCTGCCCAAGTGGTGGCATGAAATAAAGATAGGCCGGTACCCACAAAGTGAAGTGTGAAAAAGAAATTGTGTGATAGCTATAAATAAATAAAATCTATTATAAAACATAAGAAACATGATTACTTCAGAATACTAGCTAGTCACCCAAGGTAAGAGTGTTTTCAGAACACTGTAATTTTGAATTGTGAGGATTTTAATTTCCAATGGAGCAGAATAGAGATGATTGGAGACAAAATGATTTACTTGAGATTTAACTTCAACAAGACAACAAGAAAATTAATCTATAGTAAATCCTGCAACTGGTTCTAGTTTTCCAAACCTTGTGAATCTTTGGATAAAGTTTCCTCGTCTTAAGATGCTTGATGATTTTGAGTTGTTTTTCGGCTCAACAATTTTGTAAACAAATTCACTAACCAACCTTATGAAGAAAACAAAGTGTTTAAAATCTCCTTTATGATAATTGACTCCCCAAAATGTTAATTTTCCATAATGGTTGAACTACAATCATCTTGTTTATTATATTATTATTTCTACCTTATAGTTCCAAATGCATTTAATTCAACCATGATATCAAGAATGAATGCAAAATATCATCCCGGAGCCTCTAGTTCTTTGTAGTCGATCAGATCTATTTCCTTAAGAAAATACTATATTTGTGGAAGCAGCTCCTTGAAATATTAAGGATTTTGCCATTATTTATATGACAAACTTCCATATGAAGAATTATCTCTCCATACTGACAGTCCAGTTCTTTAGTAAACTTTCTAAAAAATCTCCATTTTAACATCCCCGTGCTGTTATCAATTGCTAAGCTTAACAATCTCCATAGATAATAATTTCCCACAAAGAGGTAAGGAATGAATTATGCACTGAAACTCCAGAAATTGTTAATATTTTTGACATAATAAAAAGAAAGCTTATCAATTTGATAGTTTTCAAATTGGGTAATTTTTCTCAAGCTTAGTGAATTTTTCAAAATAGCGACAAAGCTACAGTAGCAGCAAACCACTCCACTAAAAGCCCAAGACTGCCAAGGGAAAGGGACAAGTTAACTGCACCAACATTTTAAAACAAAGCTAAGCTTTTAAAAAGCAGTTTGGATCCACTCTCGATGTCATAGTCAAGAGTTGATTTGATTTGTTTGCTAATTAGACACATCACCACTAAGATGGAAATACACTAATACTACCAATTATGACGGATGAATATTATTATTTTTTATTTTTATTTTATAGATTGATATTATCTATCAAAAGTGACAGCTACAGATAACAAGACTTATGTATAAATTTGTGAAAGTAGAATTTATAACGTTCCTATGAAAATTGGAGTATACTAGTCTCTTAGCCCATTCCTAATTTAACTATCTAAGGTTTTTGTTTATCTTTTGTGACCAGATGGAGGCTTCTCTCTCATGCTTCCATTTTATCTTCCCTTCACTTGTTTCACTTTCCACCTTAGCTCCAATTCTCAACTCATTTGTTTCCATCTGTTCCTTGCTCTCCCAACTGATAGAATTTCATCCACTCCCCTTTCTAGAGGAGCCTTCCCTCCACTTTTCTTCTCATGTATTGTTTGTAGTGTACTGTTTTCTTTTGTAATCTATCCACACTGGTATATTCTCGTATTTCTTCAATCATCATCTTATCTCCTTTTGTTTTCTCTCTTCCACTTCTTATAAACTTCACCTTTGCAGTTTTTGGATTGCCACACTTGATTGTGTAAAACAGTGTTTCCCATCAAGTACCTCTTTTGGGGCCTTATCAAGCTATCCCTTCCAACTCTTAATATATAAAAACGGTAACACATTCCTGATATCTTGTTAAGTATAAACGATTGCTTCAAATTTATTAAAGCTTAAGCTAAACAAAGCAACGTTAGAGGGAAAGAAAGGCTTAAAAAGTTCATGAATTTATGGCCAAACATTGTATTAATATTATTATCATACCTAATGTCATCAACAAATATTCTATGTTTGATAAAACCCAGTAGTGTATTGTGTACCCCTCAGGGTGTGTGTGCCACACTTTGGGAAATACTGATGCAAATGTGCAACACCTAATAAGTGTGAGAATGTGAACTCTGTTCCTGTGTGTGTAGGTGCAGCAAACAAAGGTGACTAGTGTGCTGTCTGAACCACAGAGAGCTCTGCTGAGCACAATCACCTCCGGACAGGATGTCATAATAACTGTAGAGGAGGAACTGCGCACAAAGGCTCAAATACCGGAGCTCGGCTCAGACCCTGTAAGTACAACTATGATTAAAGTTGGAAAGTGTTTTTAGGTTATATACAAGGTTTTATCAAAATTAGGGATGGCCCTTCGAAACCCTCATCTTTAAGGATATTCGAGATTCAAGGAGTCAAGAACATTTCAGATTTGAGACGCAAATCCTTAAAAAAACAAACTATTATTCATTTATATTTATATTTCCTCTTACATCCATTATTTTTTCCAAGATTTGGATTCATATTCAAGATTCAGGATTTAAAGGTAAATTGGAGATTCAGATTAATAAAATAGTGGATTCGACCCATAATAAAAATGTAAGTTCTTCAACACTATCATGCAAAAATAGTTCACCTTATCAAAGTTAAGTGGAAAAGAGCACCATCTGTTATTGTGATCATAAACTACTGTATTTCAATATTTATCCTCAATCTCAAACATTAACACATTGGTCATGTATTATTTGAGGCTGTGATTATAGGCTGCACAGAGGTCTTTTAAAGGCTGCTTTTGGGGAAAAAGTGTGGATTATTTTCCTGTCAGTATAGTAATAATTAATAAGCATTTATTTTACCTCACAAGAATTGTTATTTAAAATATATTAAGATGTTTTAGGTACATATTGTGATTATCAACAGCCTAAAACACGATCAATTATTTTATAGTTTGATTTGATGCAAGTTATTGAATCAAATAATATAAAATTCAAATCAATATCAGTATTATCATAGCTTCACAGACCCCTAGTCAAATACTATATTTCTCGAATCCGAATCTTAAATTTTCTTTTAAATTTTGAATCCAAATTTGAATCTTTAAAAATGTACAATTTTAATGAAAGTGAAATCATTTAAAGTTAAGTTTAAAATAGTTGTTTAAGGCTTCTTTCCACTGACAAATGTTATTTTGTTTTTGATTTCTACACATACACAACAAAAAGAACACATTTTATGTAAATTAATTATATTAATACAATTTTGACCCTTTTTTATGAATTATGTTAACCCCCCCAACTGCACAAGTTTATATAATTCCATTTATCAATTGGTTAAAATTGTTATATCAAGTCAAAATCTTCATAATTATTTTATTTGAGACACTCCTTTTGAGATTTTTATGAATCTAGAATCTCTCAAATAAGACTACTATAGGATTCAATTTTAAGTTACGTTTAAGGATGTTACAGATTTTTATTACACCTTTCGGGCTCTGTACCATTGATCAAGTGATTGTTTGAAGGAAGTATTCAATAAACTAATTAATTTGCATTTGTGACTTTCTATAATTTTCGCATACAAACCACTTTTCAAAGGCCCTTCCTTATACTCTCAAAACAATAAACAGGATATTTATTGAAAGCACACTAAATAGTAGGAAACTGGTGCAGTATCTGGTGTGATATATATCACAATTTAGTTTACTTTTTTGGCATATAACCCGTACAGGTAGTAAGAAGCGCTGCTAATTAATAAAATAATAGTTTAGTTTTTTGGTAACTTTTGTGCACACATTTTATAACAGAATATTGTTTGTCTCCCAGGCTTCACTGAAATGGAAGGAGACCACGCTGGACACCAACAAGCAGAGCGTGAGCTCGCAGATTGCTGCCATGAATGCTGCCACCGCACAAGTTGTTACTCTTACCTCTGGTTAGTGCCATCCACAAACATGTTGGTAAAACTGGGCACTATCACTAGTTCACACACAGACTCTTTCTCCCTTACTCAAACAAGATTAAAAAGTATTTATGCCTAGGAAATTAAATCTAATCGTAACTCAACTCTTGGCAAACACAACAACCATATTCTAGACCAGAGGTCTCTCTACTACTGCCCGCGGCCCATAGTTCTATTTAATCTTACCTTTGCTACAACCTGTTGTTTATTGTCCTGGTGTATTTGTATATTAATTATTTTAAATTACACTTTTGGATAATGTGTTGTGGTCTGATCCAATTTTATATACTCAGCTGTACCACTGATAATTATTCACAAGCCATTTGTTGCTATTTTTTTTTGTTTTGTGAGTTGGGAAAACTGACAAAGGTTATTTTTTCATGTTAAGTTTATAGTATTTATAAGGGATTTAAGTATATTCCCATATCTCAATTTATGTTATACAAAGCAATACTTATACAGTAGTCACGACTATCTGACCTAAATGGGACTGATAGCCAAAATATCGGATATCATGAAAACAAGGGAAGGGTGGCTGGAACGAAACATATCAAAATTAATTGGAAGAGCAGAATAGCCAATAGGTATGAAATTAGGTTAGTTAGTAATTACTCTATAGTATGAATTATGCAATAATTTACAACACTTATTTTATAATACAATTACCTCATAAAGTGAAAAGAGATTTTTAAAAATATTGAGCAAAAAAAGTTCACTCTTTATTTCTCACATAGTAATTAGCTCTTATTCTATTTTAATTAACACAATTGTTGGTTTGAACAATCTTTTGTAGGTCAGATAAAATCAGTCGGCGGGCAGGTCATTTATAAAATGTTTAAATTACTTTATCTTGATTTTTTAATTTTTTTATTCACGCTGGATTTTATATGGTAGTTTGTATCAGAGATTATTATTATTACCCTGGTCTGATAAAATCAATTGACAATTTTTTGAGAGTTAAACATTCTCCAATTAACTTTCTGAAACCTTGGGTCAAATATTTGGTGGCGGTATGTTGTATCTGCATGTGGTACAAAAGCAGGGGAGCTCACAATATAAATTGGTTCCTGGTAGTTAATAACCCCCACTCGAACAATTGAAAACAAAAGATAAATTTTGGACATTTTTTTTTTCAAGACACAGGGAGATTAACATCTTTTATATCTATCATAATATATCATGGTGCTATCTGTGGTGTCTTAATATCAATATTTACAACTTATCTTTATTTAGACAACTTCTTTACTTTAAAGTCATATAAAAATATAGTCAAATTAAATGGGGAAGATAATATTGTTAATCTTGTTTGAGGAACTGTCCCTACCCTCTAGTTTTGTTGCCCTATTTTCAGGCCCCCCTGAGGATGTAGACCACACTATGGTGGGTGCTGCCATCTCCACCATCACCACCAACCTGCCCGAGATGACACGGGGCGTGAGGATGATTGCAGCGCTCATGGAGGACGACACATCTGGGGACAAGTTGTTGGATGCGGCACGCAAGCTCTGCTCTGCGTTTAGTGACCTGCTCAAGGCAGCAGAACCAGAGACTAAGGAGGTCAGATTAGATTACTTTCTAACTCATCCGTAAAATAATCCATGTCAAATATCCTATTGAAGTAGCAGTTTGAAATTAAAGTTAAAAATTCTGAAGTAGAAATTAATTGTGTCAATTAGGTTGTTTCAGTTTTTTTTATTTGCAACTTCTTACTCAGCCTTTTGAGCTATCTGCATATTTACTTTTATGAAGTAAAGATGAGTATGGTAGAACTCAAGGAAATGTACCTGAATTTGTGTGGAGGAGAGTAAAAAACATTTTAATAACTACTCTTAATTCACCCAATCGAGGTTTGAACCCTGATATCTTTGTCACTGGCAATCCAATCTAAATGGGAGATTGGTGTGTTAGGTCATATAACCATTGATGCAATTGTTTTTCCTATTATTTTTTCAAATAAATGGTTTTCTTTAATTTTGAGTAAGGTGGCGATATATGAAATATTCTCGAATCTGAATAGAAGCTTGAGTATGTTTTGCTAATGGTTTTATGCTTGAAAAATACATTGTTCTTATTTATATAACTTTATGTGCTAAAATACTGTATAAAATATTTTATTGCCCAATTGGTTATAATATTTCACTTAGATCCAATAAATCAAGTTGTTATAATCAAAATATTATATTCAATATCTCTAGATTTTTTCATACTAGTGATGATTTTTATTTTATATATAGGCTCAGAATGACAACAATTGAATATAAATGGAGTATTTAGGCTTTCAACATTTTCATTGGTGGAACTTCGTAATTTTCAAAGCTGGAATTTTTTTTATTAAAGCGAATATAAGCTTGTATTTTTTTAGGCATAGTTGAAGCTAATATTTGATTAGTATCTTAAGTAAACTAAAATTTGTGGAACTGTTAAAAATTATTTAATTTGAATATTCTCTAATGATTGGATATTTTTAATTAATCTACCAGCCTCGACAGAACCTACTCAACGCGGCCAGTCGTGTAGGCGAGGCTTCTCACCAGGTGTTGACTACTATTGGTGATGAGGATGAGTCTAGCCGGGAGCTACAGGACATCCTTCTAGGGCTGGCCAAGGCTGTGGCTAACACGACAGCCGCTTTGGTTCTCAAGGCCAAGAACATTGCTGCCACTTGTGATGACCAGGCCACACAGAACAAAGTTATTGGAGCAGCTACGCAGTGCGCGCTGGCCACTTCTCAATTGGTGGCTTGTGCTAAGGTGAGGGGCGAAAATATATGTTGCTTTCAAAAAATATTCATATGCAAAACTAGTTCCTTATTTCCTTCATACTTACTAATTGCCAGGGACACTGAAATATTGTGAGATGTGTTTTTGTAGAGCTTTACTTAACACATTAGAATTAATATCAAAATATTTTTAAAGTTCATTGTATGTATGCAAAGTAAAACCAAATGTAATCTTTTTGCAAAATTGAATACTTGGCCTTTTATATGTGAATAATGGTAAATTGTGTTGATTTTAATTATAATTAGTAATATCCAAACTATACAAAATGGTTCTTTGTCTTAAATTGGTAGGAAAAACCCTTACCAACTGCACTGCTATAATTTTCTTTTTTAATAATCCTATAACAAATAAAGTTTCCCGTCATAAAAAAATATTTTCCTCAACCAAAGATCACTGGCAAAGAACAAGTAAAATATGTGCTTGATCTGGCTATTCATCATCATCATCATCATCATCATCATCATCAACAACAACAACTATTTCCAGGCCATCTTCCACCACGCTTTCTCCTTTCCTTCTATTCCTCTTCTCTCACTTAAACACTTTCTGTTATCTGCTCCTCCCATCTCTTTTTTAGCCTCCCTTGCGGTCTTTTTCCATTTTCATTACATGTCCATACCGTCTCAGTCTTGCTTCCTCTACTATCTCATGTACTAGCTGTATCCCAACTCTCCCCTGGATAACTTCATTCCTGGTCTTGTTTCTCCTCGTGACAGCAAACATGTTCCTCACAAACTTCATTCGCATGGCTTCCATTTTCCCAGTCTCTCTTACATTCAATGTCCATGTTTCTGCTGCATGTGTGACGATGAATATGCCCCATACAACTATTTCTTACACTTCAAGGGGACTTTCATTTCACAGAAACTAGAGATGGGCCACTCGAATCTTCGAATCCTTGAACGAATCCTGACAAGTATTCGATATTCGAGAATTCAGTGTTTTACTGGATTTGTTGGTCGAATCTTTCACTTCATAAATAGAGCATAATATTTTGAACTAAAAAATTACTAAGTTAGGCCTACTTGAAAAACAAAACTTAATTCATAATCATTATTTTGTCGGACAAAAGAGATCCATTAATAAACTTTTTTTAAAAATATTAATTGTTAGGTGTAGAAAATCTAACATGTCTAATACCCTACCCTCCCACCTATATGGTAAACTTGGACTCAACCGTTTCAGCCTATGCTCACTTCTGCCACTTTCATCTCACGAACGATCTTGTAAATATTTTAATGAACACGTTAAAATTTTTCAAAAACTAGAATTACAAATAAACTCGAAATAAATAAAACAAATTACAGCTTTTTTTTTTTAACAGAAATAAGAACACATTATACACGATACAAAGTCAGCCACCATATGTATATGTTTACTTGCCAGAGTGATGATTAATTAATAAACATGACTTAATTCTTACTACCCTTATGGTTTTAATTATCTTCAACTATGCAAAGAACCCCAATTTATTTCATACGATCCTTAAGTGAGATATTTTGTTGCATTACATGAAAAATAAATACTGTCAACAGTTAGACACCTGTTTATTTATGCCTACCGGCCTATGTATTTTATATCGATTGTTTGTTTAGAGTCGATTCAGTTAATCTGATTCGATATTTGTGATTCGAAAATAAAATGTAGATTCGGATTCAAAAAAAAAGGGGATTCGACCCATCTCTAACAGAAACAAATCTGACAAACATAACTTAAATGGTTTATTGTATAAACTTTCAAATTTTTTTTTTTTGTAAGTTCAGTGTTGTGTGATGTGTTTCTAGGTGGTTGCCCCAACCCTGCACAGCCCAGCGTGCCAGCAGCAGCTGATGGCAGCTGTTAGGGAGGTGGCAAGGGCTGTTGAAGGACTTGTCACCATCTGTAATGAGAGCTGCACTGATGAACATCTGTTGAGGGAGCTGAGTCAAGCTGCGTCTGATGTCACCAGAACACTCAATGAACTGCTCAACCACATCAAGTAACTCAACCACGTCATCTTAGAACAAACAAATCAAAATTGCACCAGATGCAACACCCATCCCTATTGATTAATTACTGTGAAAGTTGGAGGTGGTCGGGCAGCACGTGTTTGTATCGGGCGGGCATTACAAAATTACACCCAGGCATGGGCAGATTCGGGCGGGTATTTCATTTTGCAAATAACTTTGTCACAGGCCTATACAATTTCAAATTATAAGTTTAACAGTCTAATTACAATTTAAAAGAATCACAAAATGCAAAATGGCCATTTCCTATTTAATGTTAATTTTATGCGTACTTTTCTCTTTATATCCTAACAAATCTGTCTAATAATAATGTATTTAAAAGTGTAAAGAAAACTAATTTAGAATAAGTTTTCGCAGGCATAGGACCTAAAAATCTCAATGTGGAAATGTTGAATTTGTTATGTTGGCATTGATAGAGAAAATTAAATCGTAAGAATCTTGATTTTTCTATGTTGTAGACTTGTAACCTGTGAGAAACGCTATCGTAGTTTTGTAGAAAGCAAACATAATAATTTACGAATTAATAAAAAATACCTTTGTTTAATATTAGTTGAATTGAAATAATTCAATTATGAATATCAGTTAAACACTAGTTTTTTCAAGGTTTGAATTAGAGGTTAGTGCTAACAATTATATACCTACCAAGTTCTTGAGATGCCTGATCGAAATACAGGTATACAAAAGACTCGCTCGACATTCAGGGATTTTTAGATGCCCAATTTATTGCCTGAAATTTCGGGTGCCCAACCACCTCTAGTGAAAGTGTAAACCCACATTTCACCAATAATAAATTATTTGGCTATTCCGGGAATTGAACCCAGGACTCTTAGCTCAGTAGACAGACATGCTGAGCTAAGCGAAGGTGTCAGATGAATTTGACAAAGAAATGCTATAAATAATTCATATAATAGGTTCTAGGTGCTATAAAATTTGAAATAATATAAGTTTTAATATTTTTTTTTATATCTTAAAACATTTGCTAAACCTTAAAGTTTACGTTGGAATGTTTTCAGCGACAACGTCAGTAGCATATTTATTATTTATTTTTCTTTGTTTTAGGATGGGTACTCGTGAAAAGGCACGTGAGAGTATCCAGGAAGGGGCTGTGGAGACTATCCTTGTGGCCACAGACCGACTGTTTGCGTCCACAGGAGACGCTGCAGAGATGGTGCGACAAGCCAGGGTCTTAGGACAAGCTACAGCACAACTCATACAGGCCATCAAGGTACTAGATTCTAGCAATGTGACTTTCGAAATGGTGGCTCAAATCTCTCTTAGAACACATTTTAGTTCTCAAAGGTCACCAAAGTAGTGTGGAAAGATGAAGTCAGGGCTCATATAAACGAGGGGCCAGATGCACCAAATTCTTGTATCCTTAGTAATAATAACTAATAAATGAATTATTTCCTAATGGTTTGGAAATGTACAGTAAGACATTGCAGAAACACTGTACACCAAAGTAAATTAAGTGATAATGAAGGAAGCCAACCTGAAAGTATAGTGAAGTTAGACCTATATAGAAACAAACAAGCTTCTCTTTTCAATTCTACTTAAACTCTTTCACTTCCCACATCTTCAAATTACACAGTTACACATTATTTTTAATTTTCGGAAATATTTTGATTTTCATATAAAGGAAGATTATATTTATTCATTTTTAAAATAATGTGTTTCTTTATTTGAAAAAGGAATATTTTCAAATACTTAAAGCAATGTGGAAGTGTGAAGAAGTGGGAAGTGTGAAGTGTGAGAGTTTAAGAAGAAATGAAGAGAAATGTTTGTTTGTTTCTGTCTAGGCCTAACCTAACTACCCTTTCAGGTTGTCTTCCTTCACTTTCACTTACTTTACATTAGTGTACAGTGTGTCTATACTGTCTTATTATTAATAACTAATAATATTATTTAGTTTGATAAAGGCAACAATGCTGAAATATTGATCTAGGTATGTTTAAATGTGTTTGTGACTATGTATTCTGCTATAAAAGACAGAAGAAAATAAGACATCACATTTGTGCATTGGATTCTTCCCACAATTTTTCTCTTTCCCTAGTTGGACTTTCTTCATTAAATTTACACTTTTTAGTTTATTTTCCTGTTTTATTTATTTAAAAAAAATCTTCATTATTTTATTACAAAAAAAGAAAGAAATGGGCCCTCGAATCCTTAAGGTGATTCAAGATTTGAAGATTTGAAAAAAAATTCGAGAGGATTGGTTTCCTCTTTTAGAAAGTTGCGTTGCGTGTTTAACATTCGTTCCTGATGAGTTTTGTTAAAATGAAACCTAGATTCTGAGGATTGGGCGGTAACATTTGATTTTCTTCAAAAGGCAGCCAATACCTCTTTGTCCAATGGCAGCAATGTAAAGTGTAAACTGTGTTCTTCTTTTCACTGTAAAAGCCATATCATGTTTATTCCTTTTAAATAGAGATTTCACTATACCTGTTTTTCTCGATTCTGATTCTTAAGTTCAACCTCAATTCTTCGATTCTCATCGTCCGTCATAACTGATCCTACGCATGTTAGCTTGTCAGAAATTAGTGATGAAGTTTTGGTAATGATATATCGATAATCTAGTGAATTAATATAAATATAACTGTTTTTTGCTTCATTTTTATTAACTACATTGATTTTTGTTCTATTTTTATTAAATTTGACTTATTCAAAAAGCTAAAATAAAACATCTAAAATTGAAAAGCGACAAAGAATATTATTACAGGAGCGCAGCCATTTTAATTTAATAGGAATATCATAGCTTTTGATATACACGTTGTGGTATATCAATTAATGATAGATATATCGATATATTATGAAAAGGGTGACCTGGTGGTCTAGAGGTAAGGTGTCAGACTTCTGTGCTGAGGGTCTGGGGTTCAATCCTCGGTCCCAGCACAGATTTATCTGATTGCCAAACCCTTCCTTTTTGTGAATGTGTGGAATGCCAGGCCTCCACCGTGGTTCGGATTCCACGTTAAACTGTAGGTCCTCTATTTCATCTCACAATCACCCACCATTACACATTAGCGTAAGTGCGTATAACCTGAACGGGTAGTAAGACACGGTGCTAATAATAATAATAATAATAATAATAATAATAATAATAATAATAATAATATGGAGAATTGCCATCCAAAGTATACATATTATATATATCGATTATTTGTTGAGAATTCATTAATATATTTTGACAGTCTCACTTAACTTTTACTTTTTCAAAAAAAAAGTGTCAAAGTTGTTAAGTTTTACCTCTTTTCACTCTCATAATGTCAGGTCGTATTATATTCAAGACCATTTATTTTTCATGAAGATCACCTCAAAATGTTAGTGTTGTATTATATTTGGGTTCATACTATATTCGGGCCATTACGATATATTTACAATTTGCCGGCATTTACGCGAAACAGCAACTAAACTAATATGAGAGATAATTGATTATAACCTATTTTGAATATTGCCCTTTTGTTTAGGTGCTAGTTTTATTGAGAGCTAAAAATCAAAGTAGCGAGAATCATAATATTAAGATTGATTCTCGATTCTTTCGATACCAGTAAGTATCGAGGAATCGAGTTTGACAGCCCTACTTTTAAATGTTTCTATCCACCTTTCCTGTACTTTCTTCCAAATACAATACAATTACCTCATTGAGAAAAAAAGAGCTCTTCCTTAAAGATAATTTTTAAAAAAATTAGTTTTTTACATACTATTATTAACATTATGTTTTTATTGTGCTTGCGACTCAGTATATTTGTTGTACTATGCAGATTGGCTCGAGATTCTTGAAGAGTTGACTTCACAGATATTCACATTAATTTAAACAAATCATTCAAAAATTCATGAATACATATTAAAACTATTCTCAGGTAATACTCGAGCCAAAAATATTATTTTATATGTATATTTTATATTTCTTACTTTAATGGTCTGACTATAGGGTGAGGCAGAGAAGCAGCCAGACTCAGAGCTTCAACGACGTTTGCTCGCTGCGGCTAAAACGCTGGCTGATGCCACTGCTAGGATGGTGGAGGCTGCTCGCCTGTGCGCTTCCAGCCCACACGATGCTCATAAACAAAACCAGCTGCGCCAGGCGGTGGAAGAACTCAGGGCAGCAACTACGGCAGCTGCCACTCCCGCACTTCGCAGGAAACTGGTCACAAGACTGGAGGTCAGTGGGTTCAACAAAGGGCCATTGTTTTCAGATTGGTGTTTAAAGAAACATTACTGGGGGTGGACCAGGATTTCACATACAAACACTTTATCACTTCAGTACTAACTTCTGTGAACAGTGCCACTTAGTTTTCAGCAAAAGTCACTGTTCATAAACCTCTGAGAGACTTGTTCCAATATACTCGTTACAGAGTGTATAAGCCCGTTGCTTTTGAAAAAAAACAATATCAAACTTCAAGCCCACTTTAAGCAATAGACAACCTGCTTCGGTGGCCGCATGGTCTAAGGCGTCATTCTCGCAGTGGACTAGACTGCAGTTGAAAGGGAGATCAAGGTTTGAATCTTGGTCAGGTGTACCGAGAGTTTTTTATACCCCAAAATTATTTTCCACTCATTCACACAAATGTGGCTACACATCCCTTAAATATAACCTTCATCATACCTAAAACCGCTAACTTAATTAGTACATAAGTGTAAAACTCGAACAGGAAGTAAGACGCAGCGCAAAAAAAATATAGCCAAGATTATTCTGGAACCTTTATTCTCTCTAATTAATATTACCTCCTAAGCTGATATCATGAAAGCATTAACGAATTAAAGTATTTCAGGTGACCACTGATTGGGAAAACCGGGAACTATGCTTGAACTTTATCTGGAAAAAAACCCTAAAATAGTTCTTGAATTTGGTCATCTGTCAGGAATTTAAAGGCAAGGACCACTTTAAATAGATTTGTGGGGAATTCATTATTCATACATTTTTCAAATTCTTCCAACCTCAGAAAACCCTTTAAAAATCTAGAAAAAGATTATTTTTTACACAAGAAAAACTTAGAATTATGCTTGAATTTTATTCTAGAATTTGAGTGGCCACAATTTACTTAAATATGTTAGTGGTTTTACTTTTATTTGTGCTTCCTATTTCTACAATTCTCTACGATCAATTAGAAAATTGTCGAAACCAAATCTTAAATTTTCTTTCAAATCTTGAATCCTCAAATCTTTAGAAATAACAAAAAATCTAGTTTAGTTGTGAATATTTAAAATTTAATCTAAAACAAGTAGAGCTAGGTTGAATCCACCACTTTACAAATTCGAATCTCCAATATTTACCTTCGAATCCGAATCCGATGCTTGTAAAATATTATGAAAATATGAGGAAACATTGTAAAGTTATTATAGAAAATACAAATAGTAACTAAATGTTAACATTTTTATAATCAATTTTTTTATAACATACATTCAGTTTAGTGTTAATTTACTGTTATGAGGCCTTGTTGTTGAGTTCAACCTATAAGTATAATATTTTCTGAACCATCAATAGGCAGTATTAGAGCTATAAAACAAATTTCACTTGAAAAAAAAATCTTAAAGATTTGAGTCTCTAATCCTTGAATCTTGAATATCCTTAAGGTTTTGAGGGTCCCATGCCTAAAAACAAGTTGTTTAAGGAATGGCACCACTGACAAATAATATTTTGTTTGTCATATTTATTACATCATAAAAGATCAATGAGAATTTTGTATTAATTAATTATATTAAAACAATTTTGTTCTTTTTTGTGATTTTGTTACACTCCCAACTACACCAGTCTATTTAATTCTTCAAACTAATTGCCAAGGTCCTCATAATTGTATTCAAGATACTTTTTTGAGTTATTTACGAATCTCGAATCTCTTGAATACCCTAGGATTTGATGGATCTTAGTGTCTCATTTCTCATATTAATTTGATTACAGATTATATTCGCCTTTTACTTTGTGGTGTGTTTAGTATTCTTTTGTTTTATCGTAAATGGCTTCTATTAAAGGTTTATCCAATAAGTTAAACTTGATATTTGGCATCCTTAGTTCCGTTTATTCTTAGTCAAAGTAGACTTTAGTTCAATTACTTTTAAATAGGTGTGGATGGGATCCTGAACCCGAACCCTCGAGGAAATCTTGAGAATTTATCCATTCCTGAGAGTCAGGCGGGAAAGACCCTTTTAATAAATTTTTATCATTAAGATTACAGGATATTAATACATAGAGTGGTTTAAAAGAATAATTAAATTTTACTGCATTCATTTTAATAATGTTCATTTAAATTCTCCCTAAAAAGTGTTTACATCTCTGAATGAACCAAATAAATGTAGTGAAATAGTTTCACCTCGTTAACTACTAACACCTTAAAAATAAGAAGGCTTAAGACTTCTGAGTGAAATGTCCTGTTGTTTAATCTCATGATGGCCTCGAACAAGAAGTAAAGGGAATGTACTACTTACAGTCTGCGGCCAAGCAAGCGGCGAGCACAGCCACCCAGTGTATTGCTGCTGCCCAGGGGGCCACCCACCACAACACCAACAAGACTTCTCAGGAAGAGCTCATGTCAGACTGCAAGATCATGGCTGACTACATCCCAAACCTTGTGGAGGGGGTCAAAGGCACTCTGTCCAACCCAGAGAACCCTACCGCTCAGCTCAATCTCATCAACTCGTCGGAGCAGTTCTTGCAGGTTAGACAAAGCCAACATTAGATTTTGAAACGGGTTTTATTTTTTCGTCCAAATCATGTGTACAAACTTGGCCTCTAAAACAGTTACAGCCAAAGCTAGTCTAGGAACACCATACATCCATTACTGTTTCCAGCCTGTGACCTAGGTCAATTTTTTATTCAAGCCATATATTTTCCACTACAGGCTTGCTAGGCCTGTCATAGCTTCATATGCCTTATAATCTATCTTAACACTAGGACAGGCACAACATCCAATCCCCGGCCGTTAATTCATCACTGTCAAAGGGTAAACCCACATTTCATCAATGATAAATTTTTCGGCCCTGCCGAGAATTGAACCCGGGACCCTTGGCTTAGAAGACAAGACACGCTACCAACTGACATAAGGACTAAGAACACAATTTTTTTTTCCAAATTGTTGTTTTTTTAATTAAAAGGGACACACAAAATATGGCTTCTTCGATGAAAAGAAGAACACAGTTCACACTTTAGATTGATGCCATTGGACAAAGAGGTAATGGTTTCCTCTTGAAGAAAATCGATCGTCACCGCCCAATCCCCCAACCTAGGTTTCATTCTATCAGAACTCATCAGGGAGAAGTGTGAAACACACAACACAACTTCCTAAAAGAGGAAACCAAAAAGACATAAAAGGGAGAAAATGGAAAAATGTAAAGAATGATAGGACGTTAGGAACATGTAAACGGTATAACATAAATGATAAACACAGGCAAAGGACATTGGAATATAAATATATAATATATCTCTATAAGAGGCAACCATTAGCTCTTTCAGTGGCGTGTATTCCATAGACGCAAGGTACGCATTGCTTACCCAGAGCCAAATAGATACATAAATACAAATACCATTAACAAAAAAGTTATGAGTGTCAGTTTAATCATTGATATGCTATTGTTTGGTATAGAATGTATTCCTTGTTTTACGGACAATGCTCAATGTGCAACAGATTTGGCTTCTTGCGACTCTGACTGTGGCCTGTGAGCGAATAGTGCCACACCTGCATAGTAACGTTCCTCTAAGCTGTGTACTCACATTCATTCAGTCGCTCTTGGCTGTTATCGCCACAGGATCCGCAATCGCTTGGGAGCAGACTCTTGTGTTCCTAAAATGCTACACATTCTTTGGTTATTTCCTTATTATACATGACCGAAACCCCATTGAAATAAAACTTAAAATTTATTTAGTGTTTAAAACTATCACCAGTCAATAATGGTTATACTCTTTAATGTATTAATTTTATAGTAAAGGAAATTGATAAAACTAAAGAAAAAGGAAAAATATACTACTAAGATTAAATTTGATGAAGAAAGCCCACCTAGGGAAAAAGGAAAAATGTGGTAAGAATCCAATGCACAAAGGTGACATCTTCTTCCTTTCTTCTGTCTTCTATAGTAGAAGTATTCACACACACATTTTAACACAAATATAATAAAATTTCGGCACTGTTGCCTTTATTAAACACAAAGAAGAGAGTACAAATAACACAAACACTGGATTACTCCATTTTGAATTTAAAGAAGAACTGTTAGAAACACATTGTGCCAACTGTTTTTGGGAGTAAAGTAGAGATAAGTTTCTCACCATTAAAAAGAATAAAAAATTATGCACTCAATTCACAAGGCCAAGCGAGGCTCACAAACTTGTCAGTGTTATCCATTGAAAAAGGTCTTCTACAACAATGAAGGCAAAATCCGCAGTTTTACGATCGCGTGATTGAGGAATTTGCTTAGGAGAATTGAAGAATCCAGCTCATTTACAATTTAGGTACATACCTTAATATATTTAACATAAAATTTAATTTTTCCATTTAAAAAATATTGATAGCTTACCCTAGAAAAATATTCACCACACACCACTGACCTCTTTGTCCAATGACAGCAATGTAAAGTGTTGAACTGTGTTCTTCTTTCCATTGTAAAAGCCATATTTTGTTGGCCCCGTTTTATGTGCTTCTCTTTCCATCCACCTTTCCTATACCTTCTTCCAAATATAATACAATTACCTCATAAAGCGAAAAGAGGTTTTCCTTATAGATATATATCATATATTCACATCCAATGTTCTTTTAATTAAAGAAGGCAGATGGTTAAGAAAAAAATATACCGACAGAAAGTTACTCTTTAAGGAAAACTTTTCACTTTTTGAGTTAGGTTTTCTCCTATATTGAAGATGGTACAGGAAAGAGGGATGGACGCACACAAAAAGGAATTAATACAACATAGCTTTTACGTTGAAAGAAAGAACACAGCTCACAATTTCCATTGCTGCCTTATAGACAAAAAAGTAATAACCACCTTTTGAAGAAAACCATTAGCTCAATAAATCAGTAACCTCGAACTACTTTTCCATCGGAACTCATCAGGTGGGAGTGTTAAATGAGTGCTTCTTTGAAAAGTAAACTAAGAAACGTAAAAGGAAGAAAACAAACATTATTAAAAAAATGACAAGACAATATTGTCATTGTTTGCTTGAGTATATGGTTTCTTTGTTAGCCCGGTGCAAGAGTGGTACAGTCGGCCCGTGCAGTGGTGCCAACTGTTGCAGACCAATCCTCGGCAGTTCAATTGAACCACAGCTCACAGCAACTGGGCACAGCTCTTGGAGATCTTCGTTCTGCAGTGAACAGGGCCCGTGAGGCCTGCGGAGGGCTAGAGCTGGATTCTGCTGCAGACCTGATCCGAAGCCTCAAGTTAGAGCTGGAAGCCTTTCACCGTGCTGCTGAAAGGGCCCAACTACGACCCCTGCCAGGAGAAACTGTAAGTGATTAAATACCACCGTAAATATCAATTGATTGTATCGCAATAAAAATTGACATTATTTAACCAGGCTATTGGTATTATTTCATAAGTATTGATATTAATGCTAGTTGTTACAAGGAGAAACAGGATTACGGCAAAATTTGGGTACATGAGATAGTAGAGGGAGCTAGACTGAGATGGTACGGAAATGTAATGAGGCTGAAAAAGGAAATAATCCAAAGATAAATGATGAAAATAAAGTATGAAGGAAAAAGGACAAAAGGGAAACCAAAAAGAAATAGGAGCAGATAGTAACAAGTGTGCGAGTGGGAGGAGAAGAATGGTATAAGGACAGAGAAATAGAATTTATTTTACTAAACTGACAACCTTTAAATGGTTGATAATGATGACTATATTATCTATGAAACATGTCATTTGCAGATCACATTACCTTACTGCTATGAACATTGTTTTAGTTACTGTCAAAAAAGTTCCTTCCGATCTAAATCAGACTATACAGTTAATATTTTCATAATTACCTACTATCTTTCCATTTTATCGACAATTTTTAATATCACTTTACTGTTGCATTTGTGTCATGATTTTTTCTTTACTGGATGGTAGTTGTTACTTGATATTAACGTTTATAAATATTCTGATTGTTTATTCTTTGTCTGTGCAGGCTGAGTCTACATCTCTGCAGCTGGGAAGCACCTCTAAGAATGTTGGGTTTGCCATGGCTCAGCTGTTGAGTGCCGCTGCGCAGGGTAATGAGAACTACACAGGCATCGCTGCACGCAACACCTCAACTTCACTGAAAGATTTGACCAAGGCTGTGAGGGGTGTTGCTGCCACCACCAATAACAGAGACACCCAGACAAGGTGCTTTACTTTTATTTACCAATTTTCATTATTATATATTTGACAATGGTTTGTTTAATCTACCCAAATAGATGTATTTATAAATGGTAGAAGGTTTGTTTGTAAGCGTTTTATTTATATAACATCAAAATATATATACATGAAAAATTACAGGAAACATATTGATTATGAAACAGTTAACACCAGCCCCGTAGGGCTCTCGAAAACATACACAGAACAATTATAACATATAGAAAAACTATAGTGCCCTGGCGGGCTGAATAATGTGGTCTTTGGGGTAGGGGTGGGAAAATTTAATAAAAACCCACCCCGCTGCACATAATGGGTCGGTTAGACCGTGGTGGTACCCAGGGTACAGATACAGAGAACAACAACACAAGGACGGAAACAAAGGTAGAAGATAAAAACTAAAGGAAACTAGGGAAATGAATCCCCGGTCGATCGAGTCGCCGGGGTCGGTCAGAAATATCTATTAATACTCAGCCAGGGCTACTATGACAATTCCATATATAGCCATGGCGTGAGAAATCGGGTGAACTAAAAATAATAAACAAAAGAACATCTCCGGCGGGCTATTTCTGCCCGTCCGGTGTTAAGAAACAAGGGAAATAAATAAAAATGTTATATTGAACCTGCGGAGGTACTGGCGCTGCACGCGACTCGCGGGCAAGTAAAAACACGTAATGAGGATAGAGAAAGAGAGGATGTCAAAGATAATGATGGAGATGAAGTATGAAGGAAAAAGACCACAAAGAAGACCAAGAAAGAGATGAGAGAAGCAGATAACAGAAACGGGCTGGAAACAGTTGATGATGATGAGAACGTACATGAAATAATTAGGGATATGTGAATACTCTAAAATTCAAGTCGAGTTTTTGTAGTTTTTCAAAGTGTAAACTTGATAACTGAATAAAAAAAAATAAAAAACCATCAACATTTTTAACTTTATCTAAAAATGTTGAGTTTATTAGATAGATTTAATTTTGAATTATTATTTCAAAGCATAAAATAAATATAACTTTTACAACTCTCTTAAATTTATTTAAAAATTCAAATTTGTGTTATTAAAACTTTTTTTCACAAAATTTGTGTTTGTGGTTTCAATGCATGGCTCCATTAGAGAAATTCAACTAGAAATATTTATATTACATGAACTTGACTAGAACTAAAAAATGTTTTCTTGCTCACAATCTAGTACATCTTATACATAAAAGAGTTTTGTCAAATGGATTGGGATGGCTGCTCTGCAACCTCATAACTATCTTATCAGAGGTTCCTTAGCTTGGGGCAAGCCACCCAATTACGTAAATGGCGGAACACCTGGCGTCAGCAGTGGAAATAGTCGGCCCATCTCGAGGTTTTCTTGACCTAACTGTAAACGTACACTTGGTTGTTAGAGCCACCAACCCATGTATGTCGGTGACTCAGACCTTATTGGGTATCTCAGGAAATCCCTGCCCCAGGATCGAGAAGAGTTAGCCCCTACATAAGTAACAGCTAGAATTATAGAGGAAGTCAGCTTCTCAGACTTTGGAAAAACTGGTGCTTATAGATCCATAAATTAGTACAGTCTGATTCAAATTGATTAGTTAAAAGTTGAAATGTATTAAAAGTGAGCTTAACTGTACTATAGTATATGGTTCCTTGCAAAAGCATTGAACTGCCAAAAAGTCAGTTTTCAATTTGGTAATATTGGTCTTTAATAAATACTTTTAAAAGTACACATTTTCATTTTTCATTTATAATTTTTGTTTCTTTCGCTCATTATCTATGTGGTTTTTGATTTCAGAATCATTAACAGTGCAGATGCTGTGATGGATCGTTCTTTGATTTTGATTGAGGAGGCATGGGAAGCATTGCAAAACCCTGACCGACCCAACAATGCCCAAAATTTGGCTCAGGTGGCCAAGGATGTTTCACAGGTTAGATTTTTATCTCATTGGTAAAGATTGCTTTTTAAATATTCTACCATTCAATAGAGTTGCTGAGTCTCTCAATTACTATAATATCTTCAATTTTACAATCCTTAGATTTTTTTTATTTTATTTTTTATTTTTTTCACTAACATTTAAGAATAGCTTTGATATTTCTGTTTATATTTGATGCTAGAGTAATTAGAAATAATTGTTATATATGGAAGGAAGTACAGCAGAGAGTAATCGTACTTGTTACTAATCAAGATAATTATCGGCTCCTATTGATGTGACATCTCACTACCGTGGAAAAACCAAAATATGGCTACAACATTATAATGTTGCCATGTCCTCATTAAACATACTGATATATTGTGTTACGCATTAAGAATGTTACATTTCAAAGTAATCCCACTGGTCCTTATTAGACTTTACAACATTGTCACTTCACTTCTGGACAAAAGTTAAATATTTGTGTCATGTTTATGAAAAATACATGTTAAAAAAATTATAATTATATCTTGTTATGCAGAAGTTTTATTATATTTTACTAAACTTTTAATATTTTATTAATAATTCTGATCTCCATAGTTTGACAGCTATTATATGATTAGAAAATAAGTCACATTAAATAAAATATCTAATAAAATATTTTTGCCTGGTGTTATGAAACTAGGTAGATCTGTATTCATCTACATTATTGGTTGAAAATAATTCTAACAGGAATACCTTAATGGATACATTTATTTTTTTTTATCTCAAGGAAAGAGTTTGGTTGTTAAGATAATAATTTCATGTTCATATCTGTTCTTTTATCCATTTTGATTTTTTCCAGGCCTTGAACAAATGTGTAGGCTGCCTACCAGGGCAGAAGGATGTGGACGAATCTATCAATAGTATTTCTGATGCTTCTCAAATTCTTGCCACTGGCGAGTTCCCGCATACAAACAAATCTTATGGGTGAGATTGTGTACTACATTCTGCTTGAATTATTCTCAAAATTAAAATTAAAATACAACTTAGTCTTCTACTAAAAAAAACTTGATTAAATTCCTTCTTTAGAAACAAACTTAATCTTTTACTGTGGGAGTTAACTGGAATTGAAAATTTAGTAGAACACATAAAAAACACAATTATTCTTCAAGCTTTCACCGTCACAGACAGTTTCATAAGATAGATGATAAACATGGCCACTGATTATCTTTTACTGCTAATTCAGGGTGTCCGGGAAAATCAGGGAAAACGGGAATTAGCCGGGAATTTGAAGTGATCTGGAAAAAACAGGAATAAGCCGGGAATTCGATAAATTACAATAAAAATCTAGGAAAATGTGGTTTTACTCAAAATATAAAATACAATAATTATTAAAACAGTAACTTAAATAATAATATTATTCAAACTGTAGTTTTTTTGTAGCTGTGTAATAAATTTTATAATTCCTAATAAACAATGTTAATACAAATTTAAAAAAATATGTTTATTTCAATTTTAAAACTTATCATTATTCATAAAAAAAAAGATTAATAGAAAAATGAGGGGGCAGGTGGGGGAATTAGAAGGATGTGACATACTCTTTAGTCGGGAATTTTAGTAAATGATCAGGGGAAATCAGGGAAAAAGTCGTGAATTTCATTGGTCAAGTTGAGTAGACACCATGTAATTGTTTTTTTTTCGGCTACCTGCTTAATTGAACACTTTATTTTTTTAAATTATTTACCACAAATTCATAAATATCTTAGTTGTTTCATTAAATTGCAAATATTAAAATGTAATGTGATTACAGGCAATTACAACAAGAGTTGAATTCTGCAGCTGCGCATCTAAATGATGCATCATCAGACGTAGTGTCCTCCGTTCGTAGCCCTACCCAACTTGCCACCACTTCCCGCAACTTCAGTTCAGCATTTGGAGACCTCATGGGTGTCAGCATGGAAATGGCTGGGCAGACGAAGGTTGGCTCGGCATTCTAACAAATTATACTTCACTTACTGAAGTAAACAGTTTATTAGGATTTTTAGTTGTATTAAATTTTAATAAATTTATCTAATCTACTTATTTATGTTTGTATAATATGTAGTGTTAAATTTGGAAACACAGTTATGATAATTACTTTAATTAGACTGGCAAGAAGTTGTAAAAATGATGATAGTGAATCATAACATACATTTATTTTTAACAAAATGAATTATTGCCTAATGGCTTGGAAATGTATAACGACAGTGTAGAAACACTGTACAGTGATATAAAGTAATTGATAGTGAAGGAAGCCAATCTGAAAGGATAGTTAGGTTAGACCTAGATAAAAAAACACACTTTTCTCTTGATTTTTTCTCTTCTTTACTTCTTAGACTAATGCAATGTTACACTTCACACATTATTTTAAATTTTCGGAAAAATTCCTTTATCATGTGAATATAAACATTAAAAACACACAAAACACAAAGAAAGATCTGCTATTGAATTATATGTTTCTAGAATGATTTGAAATATATAACTCATTACATATTTACATATTTCAAATCATTCTAGAAACATGTAGTTACACAGCATATCTTTCTTTGGGTTTTGTGTGTTTTCATTGTGTCTCTTTACATGATAAAGGAATATTTCCAAAAATTTAAAACGATGTGTGAGGTGTAATAGTGCAATAGTCTAAAAGGTAAAGAAGAGAAGAAATGAAGAAAGTGTGTTTTCTATCTAGGCCCAACCTAACTATCCTTTCAGGTGGGCTTCCTTCACTCTCAATTACTTTGTATCACTGTACAGTGTTTCTACATTGTCTTATTCTGTCTTATTATAAACTTATTTTTGTTATTATAACTACTATGTAAAGGTTATTAAAGCTGTGATTTTAAAAAAAATCACATTTTCTTAACACAAACTTGAACTTTAAGACCTGAATTTTAACAAAACAAAAGTTGCTTACATCTATTTTCAAATATTAATTATTGATACTTAAATATTGATTTGTAAAAATTAAAAGTTGATACTTCCTTTGTCAGTAAAAGTGGAGCTTAGAGTTAACCTGTGATGTGTGGTGTTGACTGATGTTTGTCTGGTGTTGTCAGGATGTGGAAGTTCAAGGTCAGATGGTAGTGTCCTTAAAGAATGTGTCCATGGTGTCGTCTACCCTCTTGGTCACAGCCAAGTCTGTGGCAGCAGATCCTTCCGCTCCTAATGCTAAGAACCAGCTTGCTGCCGCTGCTAGGTTGGTTAATATTCTTTTGTTTGTTCTTCGTGCATTAATATTATTATTGATAGTAATAATAATAATAATAATAATAATAATAATAATAATACAATCACGAGATTGGCACTAAAACACTATTTCTATCTCACTATTTTAGTGTATTTAATTTGAGATAACCTGCCTCGGTGGCGTAGTTGGCTAACGCACTAGTCGTGTTGAGCCCGACTGCCGAGGACGGGGAGATCGAGGTTCGAATCTCGGTTGGGTGAACTGGGGGTGGTTTTTCCTAAATGGTTTTCCACTATCCCTCCACGCAAATGCGGGTTCACTTCCTCTATTCAACCTTCCTAATTCCTATTCCATTAGCGTAATTAGTACTTAAGCGTATAACCCGAACGGGTAGTAAGACGCGGTGCTAAATAATAATAATAATAGTTTGAGATATGAGTAGGAGCAGATAACAGCAAGTGTGTGAGTGAGAGGAAAAGAATGGACGAGACTATCCATCCTCCTTTACTCATGTTCATACTTTTTCCTCCCTCACACATTTGCTTCTCTTTTGATCTCTCGTTAGAATATGGCAATAGATATGTTTGGCCATGTGAATGAATGTGTGCTGTGTGTCTTACTCAGGGCAGTGACAGACAGTATCAATTATTTGGTGGACGTATGCACATCGGCCGCTCCCGGCCAGAAGGAGTGTGACAACGCCATCCGCAACATTCAGTCGATGCGTCCCCTGTTGGAAAACCCTAATGAACCAGTTAATGAGGCCACATATTTTGAGTGCCTTGATACGGTCATGGAGAAATCTAAGAGTCTAGGTGAGTGAAAGCACATTTACTAACGATCAAAGAGCACTTGAGTGTTTTTGTGTTTTAACTTTTAACATATAATTTTTGCCCATAGTTCAGATTTTCTAGGCTTAGCAATTGTAAGCTTCTTGTAGCAGGAGATTTCCTTAACTTATATTGTGTTTCTGGTGATGAATGACTTCTTGTTTACTCTTCTATGTACTGGTCTAGATGGTGTCTGTTTTTTTCCCCCTGGTTTGTTTGGCTCGGTATTTTAACAATCTTTAAATCTGAGCCAGGCTATGCTACTGTTGATATATCCTTTTTTAATAATGTATCATTTTCTTATTTAAAGTATAATTACAAACGGTCTTAAGCACCTAAATACTACCTTATCCTAATTCCCTATGTTAACCCCCTTACCCTATACTAAATTAACTAAATCTTATTATTAAATAGATAGTCTTCGCCGGGATCTCTACTTTAAGCCCTATGGTGACCAAGGGGCTGCCAAACAGCCACCTTTTTCCATCTTGACCCAGGAGACCTAATTGCCTCAATCCCTTTATCTTGTTGCCAAGAGAAGGGATGAGCCGACTTAGGGTTCTCTCCTGTGTCCAGGTGTTGTCATTACGTCTAAAGATTTTTTCGGCTGGAAATTGGTCCTTCAGGTTGTTAGGGCATTCCCAACCTCCCTCAGGACCCATCAGCCAAACTTGTCTTCCAGGTCCCAATTCGTGTCCGTCACATTCCAGATATTTATTGCCTCTCCTCTCCGAGGGGTTGCTTACGTTATCACTTAAATTGGTCACATGTAAATTTGGACTACATTTCTCTGTGAACTTAAAACAAATGTTAAATAATGTCTTATATAGAGATGTCACGATACCTGTTTCTCTCGATTCTGATTCTTAAGTTCAACCTCAATTCTTCGATTCCGATTCTTAAACATTTCCTTTTTCCAAGCAGTATTGCAGAGAAAATCTAACGTGCCTGATTACCCCCCCTCAAGGCCAAACTTGAACTCAACCATTACAATGCATGATCGCTTGAAACTTTAATTTCACAATCTTATAGATATTTACTAAACACATTAAAAGTCTTCAAAACTAAAAATTCAAATAAACTCAAAATTAATTCAATAAATTGCAGATTGTATAACGGAAAGAAGAACACATTTCACACATTACAAAAATCTCAAGTTGTCCACCATAACAGATCCTACGCTCGCACGTTAGCTTGCCAGAAATTAATGATGGAAGTTTTGGCAACAATATATTGATAATCTATTGAATTAAAATAAATCTAACTTTTTTTTTTTGCTCCATTCTTATTAACTACTCAGATTTTTGTTCTAGTTTTTATTAAACTTGTCTTATTCAAAGAGCTAAATAAAACATTAAAAATTGAAAAGCGACAAAGGATATAATTACAGTAGAGCGGCCATTTTAATTTGATAGGAATATTGTACCTTTCGATATACACGTTGTGATATAGCAATTAATGATAGCTATATTGATATACACAGAATATTGCCATTCTAGTCTTTATATTATATATAATTTGTTTGTTTAGAATCAATTAATATATTCTAACAGTCTCACTTAACTTTTACTTTAAAAAAAAAGTTTGTCAACGTTGTTAAGTTTTTACCTCTTGTTACTGTCATAATGTCAGGTTGTATTATATTCAAGACCATTTATTCTTTATGTAGAACACCTCAAAATGTTAGGGTTGTATTATATTCAGGTCTGTACTATATTCGGGTCCGTACTATATTCGGACCATTACGGTATATTTACAATATGCTGGTATTTAACTGAAACGGCAACTAAATTAATATGAGAGATAATAGATTATAACCTATTTTGAATGTTGCGATTTTGTTTAGTTGCTGGTTTTATTGAGAACTAAGAATCGCGTGGCAAGAATCGTAATACTAAGATCGATTCTCAACTCTTTCGATACCAGTAAGAATCGAGGGTATCAAGGAATCGATTTTGACAGTCCTAGTTTTATATTAATGCTATATAAAGACTTTTATAAATTGCAACCAACACACTATTGTATGGTTTCAGGTGATGGTATGACAGGGATTGCAAACCATGCAAAGAAGTGTGAACACGAACAGTTTGGTGAGGCAGTGAAGAATGTGTCTAGCTCTATATGTGGTCTCGTGGAGGCTGCGGCCCAAGCAGCTTATCTGGTGGGTGTATCGGACCCCTCGAGTGTGGCGGGAAGACCCGGTCTGGTGGATCAGACACAGTTTGCACGAGCCTCCCAGGCCATCCAGTCAGCTTGTCAGCATCTCACCAATCCTGCCACAACCCAACAGCAGGTATTTGATCGTCCTTACAACAAAATTAGAAAATTTAAATTTGCGGCTCTCACTTGGTAAAAAAAAACTCACTAATAAAACTATGCGAAGTTTCAAAATTCAAATCTAAATCTGAATCCAACCAAAATTTATATTCAATTCAACATTCATAATATTAATACTAATGAAAATTATAAGAATACAGAAAAAAAACCTAAAAAGTGCAAATTTAATGTTCATTAAACATTAAATTTGCATATTTTAGCTTAGAGGGTACTAACAAGCCCATTTCACCCTGTTAAGGCCACCTTTTTCAATAAACAGTATGTGTATATGTTATATATAATACTTGGTCTTCAATATATTTGGTCAGGTTGAAAATGCATTTTAGTAAAGTGAACGGGGTACAATTTTTTGACTACAGAGGCTAGGGTGGTCCTAACTTTTTCTCCAATCACTAATTTTTAAACCTCTGGTTTTATTGGAGAAATACCAGATCAACTCTAAAATCACCCAGACTAGACATACTTTAACTTAAAGTGCAAATTTTCTTAATTAAAGGGTGAGGACGCTTTGTAAATTTCTAAATTATAGATAAATATATACCTAGCATTTACAGTGTTTAAATCCTTGCTCTATGTTGCCATAAAAAAAACCACTCCAAACAGCTTCTATAGGCGTTTATTATTCAATTTTTTCTAGCTTCCGAAGCAATATTAATATTAATTTGTAAGCTACAATAAGTAAAATTCCTTTTAAAGATCAAGATTAGCATTTGGCTTTTTTCAATTTAACCTTTCACATCTATATTTTAATGTATTGCTAGATGTATAATGAACAGAATTTAAAAACAACAATTTAATCATGATATAATGTGAATAAAAAAGTATAATGGAAACATCATATGTATACATTAAAATAACATATCAAATTTAATATTGTTGATTTATTTTCTGAATTGTTCACATACATGCAATTTGCCACAGGTTTTGTCAGCTGCAACAATCATTGCAAAGCACACTAGCTCACTTTGCAATGCATGCCGTGTAGCCTCCTCGAAGACTACCAACCCAGTAGCCAAGCGCCACTTCGTGCAGTCAGCCAAGGATGTTGCAAACTCCACCGCCAATTTGGTGAAGGAGATCAAAGGTAAATTGTGTTACATGTCATCACACAAAAGCTCTCATGCATTGAGCAAGATTATCTGACCATCTTTGAGAGACCTAATTGGTTTGGACATAGTCTTAGATTGAAAAAAATTATACCTAGATATGAAAATTGAATCAAACAAAGTTGTGTCCATGTGTCATTTTTCAATTTAAGAGAATTATACTAGATGGGGCTACATCTGTAACCTAAAGGTCATTTCCATCTTCTAAGATTTGCTATTAATGTGTAAATAATTGTACAAACATTAACTCTATTCCTCTCACCGAAAGCTTGTGTAGCTTATGTTTTAATTGGATAAAATAATTTACACAAAACTTCAATATTATCTTTCATGGTTAAAAGTGGAAGGGTAAAGGAAAGAAAGAAAGGAACAAACACAATATGTCTTTTATAATGAAACAATTCACATCTATTCTCCTCTCACAGAACAAAAAGGTAATGGCTTGCTTTGGATTTTCTTTTACATGAAATATTCAGCTCTGGACCAAGACTACAGTGACCGTAACCGCGAGAACTGTGCTACAGCCACTCGGCCCCTACTGGATGCTGTAGAAAGCTTGTGTGCGTTTGCCGGGTCACCAGAGTTCTCCAGCCAGCCTGCCAAAATCAGTGTGGCTGCCCGTGCTGCACAGGAGCCCATCACTTCTTCAGGCCGTTCCATCATTGACGGCTCCTGCTCTATGGTAAAGGCGGCCAAGTCCCTGGCCGTAAGCCCTAGAGACCCCCCCACTTGGCAACTGCTGGCCAATCACAGCAAGTGTGTCTCAGACTCGATCAAGAAGCTTGTCTCATCTATCAGGTAGCTTGTCTTTCTCTTCTATGTTGGTGATAGAATATTTAGAAAGTTATTTCTTATATTAAAATTAGCGTTTGCCCACAGCTTCTTTCTCATTAATGTCAGTTTTAAAAACATGTTCATTAAAAAAAAATATTTTCTAATCCCAGAGTTTTTAATTTCCTGCACAGAGAAGAAATCACGCAATGTATTAAGTAGAAAACCATGATGAAAACTTTGAAGTTCATCAACGATCTATCTTTAGGATCAAAAAATTCAATATAGTGTAATTATTTATGTTTTAACATTAGACACACAGAATAATGGTGTTAATTAAAGAAACTAAGTAACAAAATTTAAGGCAAAGCCTTCTTACAAACAACGTTAGTGGTTTTATCATCAGGAGCTAACAGTTATAGGTTTCTACTAGAATTATCACAGGAACACAACACATATGTGAGAAACATTTGCCTTGGAGATCAACGCCTGTCACCTTCAGGGCATTTCCTTGCGCTCTGTTGATTGTCATCGCATAGAAAACCTTGATAAAAAAAAACATGTTGGTCACTAGGCGCAAGGTCAGGGCTGTAGGGGGTGTGATCCAATTGCTGCCGGCCAAAAGATTCGATGAGAGCTTGCGTTTGACCAGCAGAGTGAGGACTCGCATTGTTATTAAGCAACAACACTTCGGCAGACAACAAGCCCCGACGTCTATTCTGGATTGCACAGTGAAGTTTTGTCATGTTCAGACAATACGCAGCTGCATTTATTTTTGTCGGCACACGTGTGCGAAAGAACAAATGTGCAGGATTTCAAAAGATATGCGCAAGCATTTCCCCACCGACGACGAAGTGAAAAGAACAGTTCAGGAATGACTTTCCTCGCTGGCAGAAGGCTTCTATGACGAAGGTCTACAAAAACTTATCTCACAATATAACAAACGTTTAAATAAAAACGGAAACTATGTTGAAAAGTAGCTGAAGGTATATAGATTTTAATTTTAATTATTTAGCCATTATTTAGCCATTGGGCCACCTCATTTTATAACATTAAACTGAAGGTATATAGAATCATCTAAAAAAAATTACCCAAAAATATTTAGTAGTTCCTATTCTATTGCAAAATGGTCTGTAATTAAAAAAACATCCCTCATATATTTGACATTCCTCATAATAAATTTATGTAAAGTATAGAATTTATATTGTATCAGTACAAAGCCAATGTAAAGTTTCCCAAACTTTCAGGGATAAGGCGCCAGGACAGAAGGAGTGTGACGATGCGATTGAGAAGCTGAACGCAAAGATCCGAGATCTTGACCAAACTTCACTGTCGGCTGTGTCTCAGAGTCTTTCTCCACGGCGAGACAATACATTGCAAGGCTTCACCGACCAGATGGAGAGTTCTGCCACAGAGATATCAGAGAAACTTGAGCCCTTGAGGTCTGCAGCCAAATATGGAGCAGAGAACATTGGACATGCAGTGAGTAAATGTTATCTACTTAACATAGCTCGGGCAGCATAAGAAACAACACATTTAGTAGATAGGAAAGTTGTTGTCCATTGGCGACACTGTAAAGTGTGAACTGTGTTGTTCTTTCCATTCTAAAAGTCATTGTGTTTGTTCCCTTTTATACATTTTCAAGGTTTTTGATCAGGGGAAGTTTGTATTCGGGCTTCACTGAGATAACCAGACAAATGTATTTATTAAGTTTGTTGCTTGAAATAGTTTGTCTCCAAATTTGATGTTTTCTTAAAAACTGGACAAGTTACTACAAAAACATAAATACCAGCCCTTTATGAAAGCTCCTCTATTGAAAGAGCAATGAAAACACCAGTCTGGGACTTGCATCACAACAAATTCATGTGGGACTAAATGCAATGATAACAATCTATGAGTAGTGTAGGAAATTGCTTCAACAGACAAACATCAAATCTTCGCTAAAAATTAAAAAAAAAAATTTTTTTTCTTAAACACTACACTTATTGTGTCGAGTCAAAAAATTGTTCATATACAAACTGGTTTAAGTAAATGCGTGTGTAGTAGTTAAAGCAATATATATTGATTGGTATTTTAAAATCCTTAATTAAATTTAAAACCATTTGTTATTTACTACATTTTGTTGTATAATATGGTTTAATTTTTTGCCCAAAAAATAATTTTTTATACCAGACTTAGATAAAAATACAGTAAATTTATAGACACATAAAAAAAATTGAAATCTTAGAATATAATGAGAAAAAAATATTTTAAAAACCTATATCTAAAAAATTAATTAGTTCTATTTATTTTGATTTAAGGTATTTCTGTTTGTTTTTCTGGGAGAAACATTTTATTTAAAAGAGGAGAAATTTGAAAGAAAATTAAATAACTATTTCTATAATATTTAAGACCTTTGTTAGTCCATTTCTTTCACTAAAAAGCTGAATTCTTGTTTTTAATGAAAAACTGTACCATGTACATCTTAAACATCATTAATGTTATAACGTCACTCTCTGGTAGGATGTTAGCACCAAGCAAACAATTGAATGTTGAACTGTATCCAAATTAATACTTCTGTTACTATTACAATATACTTAAAAGTTAATTCTATGATTTATTATGATTTGATATTTTTAACTATTTAAAACGATTTTAAAACATACTTTATTTTATACATCTGTTTCTTATTCCATTCAAAAAAATTAAAATAATATTAGCACTTTTTTGTTTTTTACTAACATAATTAAGTTTTGAAATAAAATATTTATTCAACCCAAGCTCCACTAAATACTAGGAGCTTTATGTAAAACTCACTTGAGATTGACTTGAATTAAACTTGAGCTCGCAAACCCCTACATTTTGATTATTTTTCTATTATAATTTTTATTTGAGAGTTATTGTTATTTTTAAATCTTGTTTTAAAGTGCTATTTATGGTTTAAAAACCAATATATCCTTTTATAAACTTTTTTTCATCATATTTACTATTTATAAAAATGAATGTTCATTCTTATTATAAGAAAAAATGTTTTCATATATTTTTAGAATCACACATTTTAAAGATGTATTTTCATTTTATGTTTGGTTTGACTGGTGATGTTTTATATTAATTTTTTACTTTTAAAATAAACATATATATTTTAACATTTTAAAGTAACTAACCCTTTTAGTGCCACGATCCGACCTGATCGGCTCTGCCTACTATCGCTAAAAGTGCCACGAGCCGATCTGATCGGCTCTGCCTACTATCGCTAAAAGTGCCACGAGCCGATCTGATCGGCTCTGCCTACTATCGTTAAAAGTGCCACGAGCCGATCTGATCGGCTCTGCCTACTATCGTTAAAAGTGCCAGAGCCGAGTGAGGTCGGTTCTCCTGATTTGAGTTAGTTTTCGCGTTATCTGATTGATAGTGTAGTAGTATCATATATCACTGGAAAGAGAACATTTCCATCTTTTATTTTATATAAGGCTGGCCACTAAAATCAACCATAAACAGTTGTTATTGGAACTGGAAGTTAAGTACATTTACAATGGGATGGTTACGTACTCAATGTGCTAAGTGCAATGCCGGTTTATGTACGAGCTGCATGGAAAAACATAAGTGGGGCTACGTTTATACTGATGTAATTAGTTTTGTAAACAGTTTTCATATGTATGGGTTAAATTGTTCTGAGTTTAGAAAAATACGCTTTTCAGATTTTCATGTTATGTCATGTGAATGAAAAGATTTCTATACCAATGTAAGTAAATGGGTGTAATGATTATAAATTATATACTATTTTTTTAAATATGAAATTATTCATTATAAAAGTTTTTTTTTGAAAAACACATTCATTATGTGTAGGCCTATATATTTATTCATGAGGTAAGCAATAAAATAAATCTTGCTGTAAGGTAAGCAATAACAGCCCAAAAATGTTTAATGTAGGATATCAAATAAAAATTCCTGTAACTACTATTTATAATCATATATATATTCAAAACTTAATTTTCTTGTATAAAACTAAATACACAACAGCAAAATAATATTGAAATGTATATATAATTTTTTTTTAATATGTTGGTTAGCATTAGTTTTGAAAAAAATTAAAACTAAATTTAAAATTCAGAAATTAAATAACTGTAATTAAATTGTATAAATTTATTATTTTTAAAGAACAGTACATACAGATTAAAATGATAGAAAAATCAAAATAACCGCTTCATAAATAAAGGTTTGGTGAATTTTATTGCAAACCCTTACAAAAATGAGGAAATAGTTGTGGCATTCTTCGCACACAAAACCTAACAAGCCTCTGGCACTCTTTGCGCGTGAATTCTGGAATAGGCGTGGCACTATAAGGGTTAATATACTTGAACTCATCTTTTTGAAATGCTTGACTTGAGTTTGACTCAAATGAAAAAACCTTAGCTCGCAGATCCCTACAATTCACCAAAATAGATATAAGTGTGAAACAGCTCATGTTTTATTTTTATATATAGATGCTCTAAGGTGGCGATTCCCAAACTTTTTAAATGGCATAGCACCCAGACAATTGACATAATTTGAGTTAAGCCTATCGCCAAGATAATGCTGGATATTTACTATTTCGGTATATTTTTAATGGTACCTCGTGATATAATAACACTGACTTTGTGGCTGTCAGAGCTTGAATCAGTACTGCCACCACCGCAACCTTGTTTAAATCTGTTTTTCTTTTGGTTGAACTTGGTTGTAGTATATTTATCAAATTTTATTATGTCTTATCTTTGCACTACTTTGATTTCCTTCTTTCGTTTGGTTTCTCACGGTGTACCACCGGGGAATAATTGTATGTACCACAGTTCGGGAACTGATGCCTTAAGGATGTATGGTCATAGTTTAAATTCTAATTATGGCTTCTTTTTTTATCTTGATGTATGTTATTACAGGTGAACCAGATGGTGCAGTACTTTGAGCCACTTGTGAGTGGCGCCATTGGAGCTGGCTCTAACATGGTCCACTCCAAGCAACAGATGGTGCTGTTGGATCAGACCAAGACAGTAGCGGAGTGTGCACTCCAGCTAGTGTACGCAACCAAGGAAGGAGGTGGCAATCCTAAGGTTAGCTTATTTTCTCACTTAGCTTCAAGGATATTTCGTATTGAAATTCTATACTATTTTAATATTTGTATTATTAGTAAGCCTGTGCGAATCCATGATTTTCCATTTCGAGTTGAATCCGAATCTTGGCAAATCAGGTAGAATCGATTCCGAATCGATTATCATGCTCAGAATTTTTTTCGAATCTAATCCGTAACGAATATCATACTAAAAATATAATATCGAAAATGACTTTGAAGGTACTCACTTCAGTGGACAAATGGTCTTAGGTGTCACTCTCGTTTTGGACTAAACTGCTGATGACAGGGATATTGGGACAGAATCGAATATCATGCTCAGAATTTTTTTCGAATCTAATCCGCAACGAATATCATACTAAGAATACAATATCGAAAATGACTTTGAAGATACTCACTTCAGTGGACAAATGGTCTTAGGTGTCACTCTCGTTTTGGACCAAACTGCTGATGACGGGGATATTGGGATTAGAATCCTAATTGGGTGTACCAATGGTGGTCTTCCAAAATGATTTTCCACTCCCTGCAAATCTGGGTACACCTCTAAAATCAACCTTCCTCATCTGTAATTCTTTAGCATAATTATTTCAAATGCATATAACCAGAACATTAATTACATTTATCCTATATAACTTTGTAACAAACCACGGGTTGGGCTCCTTTTGTTACGAGCCGTTCGCCGTCCTCATTTCTTATCTTACATAAGTGTGTCGTCTGGAAAGCTCCCGTCTGTTGTCTTTTAGCTATGTCATATTGAATTGCATTGATAAGATGTTGCTTTAAGAAAAATACTTGTTCACTTGTTGATATTTATTTAAATGCATACTTATTGTTTGTTACACTATTTAACACTCGAACATGTTGGTAATATACATTTTATAATGATAGTTCAAAACAAGTCTGTTCCACCTGATGATTCAACAGGGAAGACGAGTACAAAATTATGTCGTCTTTCAAAGCTTGGGTTTGTATTCCCTGTAGTTTTGTACTCTCAAACCCAGGTCACAACTTGATTTCTTTCCATCTACCAATGGGGTTATTTTATCTGAGCACGAAAACTAAAGATAGGCATGGTTTAACTATGCACCTCCTCTTAAATACTGGGTAATACAACCTGGAAATAAACCATGCTTCGAACATGTGCAGTTAAAAGAAAGAAAAATAGAAACATGGCTGTCATTTAGAAAAGATGAATTTAATTTAAATTAACTGAAAATAAGAAAAATGTAAATATATACGTTAAAATATGATTTTAAATACTAATTACTAATAAATCATGGTTTAAATTAGGAGGGATAGCCAGCACACGGAGTAGAAATCCCTCCTAATTTCATAAAATAACGTATTTCTAAAAAAAAGTATGTTTGTACTTATTTATGGTTTATGCATGAATCTATTCAAGAAATCCAACTACAATATTTATTATACAAATATTACTCTTTACTACTTGAACTTGAAATTTTTTTTGATGTTTTTATTCAAATTCAATTCAAAGTGAAAAATGCCTACTTGCTCACTCCCACATATTGATAGTCATATTGGTAAAGTAAAGATTGGAATTTAACAAAGTGGTATCATAATAAACTTCTTACTATTGAACATGACATCATACAACCATATTGGGGTGTTCGTTTTGTTAAATGTATCGTACATTTAATCCTCCAATCACAAATTTACTGAACTTTATGGTGTGTGTATTCATCAAGGTTTCGCACACCTGGTATATCGGGAAAACGCAAGTAATTCTTGTATTTTAAACAGGGGAATTAAAATAAATTAAGCTAAATAATTATATTTATGAATTCGGAACATTTTAACAGCTAATTTAAAAAAGTTTATATTGAAGAAAATATTAACTGATAAACTAAGCTTGTTGATTCTAACACGCGTTTTCTCTCTTCCCCCAAACCCTCTTTTGAAACATTGGGTTGTGTAATAACTGCATTTGTATTCCCACATCAAAGCCAATATCCCATTCTAAACACAAATTACTCTACTCTCCACAATATTCTCTTTTATGAAAAATGAAAGACATTCCATTACTATATACAACTCTTAAATATCTAGAAGAATAGAAAATATGGACATTATAGGGAATCTTGTATTAATAAAATAGTGGCAACCCTGATTCCAGTTTATCATGATAAAATTATTCTATTAACTGTTTTAAATTAAAATATGTTTCACACTACAATGAAGTGTTATGAAATGTCCAAGTATTTTTGAGAATTTGTTTCTGGAACTAGGCGGTGAACATCCATCCTGATATTGACGACTCGGCTGAGGCGACCCGTGATTCCTTACATGACCTTGGGAAGACCTTGGAACATCTGGCAACACAAGCAGGTGTGGTGACTGGCGTCATGGACACAATAACCCGAGCCATGGCTCGTGTGGCTGATAACCGTGTGTCCACTATCAGCATCACAGAGACTGGCCACAGCTTTGTCGACTATCAGACACGCATGGTGGCATCCTCTAAAGAGATAGCAAGAATTTCACAGGAGATGGTAAGGCTCATGATCACCGGGGATATGTGTGTAGTAAAGAAAGGTTTTACACTTGTGCTAGCCAATGTTTTGTGTATAATGATTATAATCCCATTAGTTGGTCCAATAAAATACATAGCTCTCACTCACTAGTATTAAACTAACATTGTATTTCACTGTTTAGTTCTTTACACCCATTACTGTTTCTAGACTATGGCCTGGGACAGTTTTTATTCAAGTCATATAATTTTTCCACTGCCGGCTTGTTAGGGCTGTTGTAGCTTAAATATGCCTTATAATCTATCTTAAGACTAGGACAAGCACAATATCCAGTCCCCGACCTTTAACTTATTAATGTGGAAGGGTAAACCCATATTTTCATCATTGATACATTTTTGGCCATGCCGGGAATAGAACCCGGAACGCTTAGCTCAGTAAACAGACACGCTACTGACTGAGCTAAGGTGTCGGATCATCACTGTTTAGTGCAGTTTCAAACTGTTGCTAAACTGACTAACAACTCTACTATTTGATTAAAATCCAGTATCAATATTTTTTCTTTACTCAATCTTGATTTCTTGATTTTAAAAATGTTAGCCTATATATATATATATATATATATTAAACTTTTTTCACTGTTTTAGTAGCCCTGTTTTTGATCCATTGTATGTTGAAATAACTTCGACACTTTATACATGTATGGTAACATACAACATGTGAGACCCAATTAATAGTACAAGGCTCAATTAATTATACTTAAAATTGTATATAAAATTGTGTTAATGTTAACACAGGTATCAAAGTCTGGCACAGATGTGGCCCGTCTAGGCCCCTTAGCTGCTGAGTTGTCCCACCAGTATGGGCAATTGGCTCATGACTCTGTTGGAGCAGCCGCATCCACCTCCAATGCGGATGTGTCTGTACGTCTGCGCACTGGTGTGCAGGAGCTGGGACGAGCTTGTCTGGATCTAGTCAAGTCGGGGGGAACATGCCAGATGGCACCACAAGGCGACACCTTTGCCCAACGTGAAGTCTCAGAGAGTGGCAGAGTTGTCTCTGAGAAGGTTAGTTTTAATCCACCGCAAACATTTGTGTAGGACAGCCAAAATAGTATATTTACAGTTGAGTCCACTTTGGCCAAAGTTTATGAATCTCAAACTATAAAACCTTTAATATCAACTCAAGTACTTTGTCAGGAAAAGGATCTAACTTGTATTTTAAATATTCGATTATAAATAAATGGAATGATATACAATAATTTAAACTAAATTGTTTTAAATAAACTTTGAAAAGAGGATAAAAGGGTAAGGCCTATACAATTTCCAGAAAACTGTAGCCCTTAAACTTAGCAATTAAAAACACCAGATAACACATAGTTATGAAATTTTACTAGACACATGAGTCTCCTGATTGATGTACTTTGAAAACCTTATAATTATATGTTGTGTTTTTAACTGTGAACTTTGAGGCTTACAGTTTTCTAGTAATTGTGTAGGGCTTACCCTTATATCCTCTATTTAATGTTTAGTTTAAAATAGCTGTTTGGCTCCATTTTTTCTTTGTTTACAAACTAAGATGTTTGAAACTATTAGATAATACGTTTATTTTAAGGCCAAATGTCAAATATTGATTTTGGAATTAAGTGCTGAGTTGACAGCACTCCTATAATCTGAATCCACATTTTAATTTTCAATTTAAATCTTAATAAATTGTGTTAAAATGCTACAATATAAAAAAGACCTCAACTGCGACTAAAGTTTATTTGATATCTTAATCTGCATTGGAACTTGGCACTTTTCGAGCCTAACATTTTTCCCAAGTTATTTTTCAATCTTGACAAATCTTAGCATTTTATGTGATGGCGGGAAACAACTTATTCCAGGTGTCTCAAGTATTGGCTGCACTTCAAGCCGGCTCACGAGGGACCCAAGCCTGCATCAACGCTGCAAGTACTGTGTCTGGTATTATCGGTGATTTGGATACGACCATCATGTTTGCTACAGCTGGCACTTTGCATGCCGAGAATGAGGAGGAGTCGTTTGCTGATCACCGTGAGAATATACTCAAGACAGCCAAAGCTCTTGTTGAGGATACCAAAACTCTAGTCGCAGGTACATTGAACTTGTAGATTCTTTAGTTTTATAGAAAAATAAAAATGTTGTTATTATTCGCAACCTTAGGATATAGCATTGAAAATGATTGTATTTAGTAGAATAGAAACCCAGATTAACTTTCTAGGGGTCTTTGGACATAGGTTTTGAAAATCTTGTAGAACACACATTCTTGATTTGTAGTAAAATTGGCTATGAGTGAGCACGCTCTTAACTTTGACATATAGCATTGGCTTATGTTTTAGAATTTTAAGACTTTGGCTGTGTAGTAGTCCTTCGAGTTGAGGCTATGAGCAAATGCATGTGCTGAGACTGATTTCTTGATTTGTTTGTCAAGGTGGTATCTATACAAGCATTTCATAGAGTTATAGTGTTAAAGTCAATATAGTGAGTGGTACATTCTAAGATTGGTGAAGTTGGTTATGTTGCTGTAGAAAATTTTTACTGTTTTATGGAAGGTGTAAGCTTTGCAAGAGGTGGTGTGGTTACATGGAAATGAGCCTGACAGGAATTTGAGTTAAGGTTCTATAGTCGGATATGTGGGTTTGGTTCATACAAGGGTGTAGCACAAATTGGTAAGTTATTTTAAGTTGTGCGAGGAGTTTATGATGACTAAAATAACAATCTTATAAATCTGTGCTGTGTCATGTTTGTACCAGTTCTTTTAGTTTTTGGATGAGTGTATATATAATGCTAGTAGGGTATAGCTTCCATTGACAAATAAGTGTATAAACTAGTTGGTTAACTTGTACTGGGTTTTGCCATAGGTGCAGCCTCCTCACAGGAGCAATTGGCTGTAGCAGCCCAGAATGCCGTGTCCACCATTGTGCAGTTGGCTGAAGTAGTAAAGTTTGGCGCAGCTTCTCTTGGTTCTAACAATCCAGAGGCTCAGGTATGATTACTATTTAGTGGGAAAAAATATTTTTTTAAGTACGCCTGGCAATTTATTTTACTAAGAATTTCAATCAGATTAGGTTAACACTGTGTTTCTTTATAAATAGTTTAGCCTAAATATAGACTGCAACAAAAATGTGAGATGACTCACAGAGAAAATAATTTATACCTAAACTTAGATCACTTTGAAAAAGTGAAATTGAATATATGATATCCATCAAAATATCTAATCTTAATATGAGCACAACACTCCTTCCCTTCTAGGAGTAGCGAGAAAGTAAAAATAAAATAACTTTATGTTGTAGCCACTGTTTGATTATTATTATTATTATTATTATTTTAGAAGAAGAAAGAAACCCACTCTGACAGTTAATGATAGACAAGTGGGTACAAGGTTGATTATTTTGTAGACCCCTTGCTAATAATCCAACTGGGATTGGTGATCAGCTTCAACCAAGCCCTAGTTCATTCAAAATCAAATCAAGGACTTGAAATCTTGATGTCAAACATACCTTCTTATAGGGGTATGCGAAGTCCACTTTTTCAATTCAAAGTGAAGTCAAATTGAATAGTATGAGATATTCCTGAAGCTGAATTGAAGTTTGAATTTCATATTTAAAATTTTTTTATGTTGGATAAAATATTATAATTTTATATATATAAATTTAAGAAATAAATACAATTTACAAAATGCTAGATTTCAAACACAATATATTTTGTCTTAAAATGATCGATTAATTATTACTATCACAAAATGTAATTTAATTGTTTTAATTTTTTTTCTATTTTAACATTAATTTGTGATAAAAATAACAGCATAAAATGAATGAAATAAAAGTGTGTTTTAACTTTAAATATTTTTTTCGCGAAGCTTTGTAAATGTCTAATCCAAAATTTTACTTTTTAATCAAAGTCAAAGCAAACAAATATTTAAGAAGAGGTCAAAGTTTTTGAAGTTTTGCACACACCTACTTTTTTGATTGAATAACAGATCACAATTTGTTGATCCACTTTTAATATTAACTTCTGGTGTAAAATGCTTCTCAAATATATCAATCACTTTAATTTACCTTTTTTTCACTTTTTCATTTCCCCTTTTTTGAAGGAACCTTATGGCTCCTTTTTACACACAATTGATATTCAGTCACACACTTGAATTCAGCCATCATTCAACCCTTTTCTTGGCCTCTTACTTGATTTTGCTACTTGTAGCATTTTTTAGGGTGTTTTGCCTCATAATAATATGGTGATGGTTTTCAACTATCAGCTGTTACAGTTAACATGGCTCTAAAATTGAATTTTTCATTCTCTCTCTGGTTTTTATAATGACATATTTTGTTCTCTCCCTGTTTCATAAACATTTTCATCCTTGCTAAAAAGATACACATGATTGTTTTTAATGAAGGTTGACCGTTGATACCCAAATTTGCCTGGAATTCCCTTGAAAGTACTTTTTGATTCACTTGCACTTTCTTGGAGCTTCAATCAGATGACTTTGTGGCTGATTAGCACTCTATTTGATCTTTTTCATTGAAAAAATATTGTGAACTTTTTTTCTCCCCCTCCCCTCCCTCTCAAACCTACATTTTTATTCTTCATATCTTCTTAATTATAGACTGAGATGCTGTTATTCCACTATGTTGTAACATCTGACTGAACATAGCACACAATAAATATAATTTGTTTATTTATTTATTTATTTATTCATTTATCACCGCATCTTACTACCCATTTGGATACATGTATTAAAAATCTACAATTTAAAAAAAAATTCATTATTGTATTAATATGATGCAGAAGGTCAAGAATAAACACTACGATCACAGAAACAGTTCTGATATACTTTGATTGACAATAAATAAATATATTATATACAAATGTACAAATTGAATGAGTATTGAATGACCACTCTAGGTGTCATTTTGAAATAGAAATTCGACTTTCCAAACAAGAGCTGAAAGAAAAAAGAAGAATGAACCATCTCATTGCCTCTGTATTTTATTGTTGTTAGTGACCGGGCAGTTTTGAGGGAGACTATTGTTTGTAAAGAATATATACCTGGCAGTCAACCATACAGGCGACAAAAGGTCTAGCTGTCCACAAGGAAGACAACAGGGGAGGAAATGAACTGAACATTTTCTACAAGGGCAACATGTAGCGGATTTGAAACAAAACAGGCATTATGGGAGTTCTCCCCCTTAACATTTGTTTGATGTGATTCAGGTGATGCTGATCAATGCTGTGAAGGATGTAGCCTCAGCCCTGGGAGATTTGATTCAGGCAACGAAAGCTGCTTCAGGAAAAAGCATCAATGACCCCTCCATGAACCACCTTAAAGATTCAGCAAAGGTCAGTACTTTATATCTTTCTTAATATAAAACAAAGCTACAGTTACTTAAAATATCACACTTTATTACATTGAAGAGTAAAATAATAAATATTTTTAAATGTATCAAACTCAATTTTGTGAAAGCTATACTGTGAATTAATATAGTCAGCATTGGCTACAGACGTGACGATACAGGGTTGCCACAAACCAAACCATAATCCCTTGCAACAATTTATACAGCGTTACCCAGGTAAGTGTGCAAATTACTCTATTTACTTTTAACACATTCTGCCACACGGGCATACTGACCAAATTTAGGAAATTTGAATTTTCCTTAAGAAAACACACTCAAAAACTCACACCTATATTAAAGTTTTTTTTAATTTCGTTTAATATTTCAGCAAAATAAAACTTTAAAATCCAAAATAAATATTCATTTTCTTCATTGCTTTGTTCAAGATCTGAACCAGGATTATAAATTCAAGAGTTTCGTTGATTGAATTTTCGAGTAATGTGTATTTTGAGAACACCATCTTGCTATAGTTAATATTAACATGAAGAGTGGAGGATTCATATCCACAAATAATAAAAATATTTTATATTTCTTTTAGAGCTGGGCCGATCAGCTATTTTGCCGATTAGTCCGATGCCGATCATTTGTTTGCCGATTAGGCCGATCACCGATGCCGATTATTTTTGTTTTCAATTTTAATAATTTTAAAAACTGTTTCCATTTAAAACAAAATGTACGTATGTGCGAGATTATTACATCCGATGTTTCATTTTTTGGGCATCGAAATCGAAATAAAACAACCAATCTGCTAATATTTTATTTTATGATTATTAGATTTGTTACTTGTGAGTATTTTTATTTCTAATAACGTGCATAAATTGGAAAAAGACCTATGGTAAATATATTTATTTTATTAAATTTTGTTTGGAATGTTGGATGTGCTGTTTATTTCAAACCTAAGTCGCTAAGAACAAGCTAATTATTCCAAGATCACATACGAGAGAGCTGAGATAAAATATTATTTTTTTAAGACTTAAAATATACCTACACATTTTCAATAATCGGCGTAAATAATCGAAGATTCAAACACAGATCATCGGAATCGCCGGTTATGCGATAATCGGCCGATGATCGGATTAATAATCGGCATCGCCCCAGCCCTAATTTCTTTAAAGTGCTGTAACCTAGATTTTTTATGACCTTTGAAAGTTGATAAAGCATAAGACACAAAGACCAAGCAAAGCTCGTGCGGAATCATTAATACTCATTTGTGAGTGAACACAAATGCTGCTCAAGCTTTGTAGCTGTGTTTTCCACTAATATTGTAAACTTTGTTACATATGTGTGTGATGTTTTAACAAAATTATGTGTTCTGACTTATTGGCAAAATTTATTTTATAGCAAAGGCTAAGCAAATTAGCTACACACACATTGTATTTGCAATGATTCTAATATTGTAACATTTTGACTAATGTATGTTAACAGTTTTAAAAACTTTATGAATGAAATTGGCAGGAATTTCTTTATTAGCAATGTTATTTTACATGCTCTTTCTAAGCCACTGTATTACATCAACAAACGATATATAAATTAACTTAATTATATAACGGACTGTCCCCTGACCTATGGTTCATTGTGAAACAGGAGATCCCAATTTAACCAGAGATACATTTTTCTGCCTTGCTGAGAATCAAACTTGGGCACCCTTGGCTTATCAAGGAGTGAGACAAGAGATAACCAGATTTTTTAAGGGGATTTCTCATGTCTTATTATTGACTCATTGTAGATTAAGTGTGTGTGTGTCCAAGATTTTTCAGTTTTGAATCTGCTCACAAACTCAAAATCAATTCTGAATCATATATCTTTCATTAGAAAATAATTATTGAATTCTAATATTTAATAATGTAAATGCTTTAAGATTGGAATGGAAATGTTTCAAATCCATATCCAATATCTCACGATTGAATTTTTTTAAATCAAATATTAGACTAAAATTTAGTTTATAATTTAATTATAATTTTTTGAATTCATTCCATTTAAATAGTCAAAGCTGCATCCAAAGAATGGATAAATTATTAATATTTTTAAATACTCAAGTTTCCATGGTTAAGTCAAAAGTCAAATAATGTGAGCTGATTTGTTAAAATTATGTACAAATCTACCCATATGACTTACTAACAAATCAATGTTAGTTTACATAAATAGTTAAATTATTCAAAAGGTTAGATTTTAGATTCAAATTTTTAATCCTATTTAAAACTTTCCAATATTAAGATTCAGAATTTAGTATTGAATCTTGGTTAAGTTCTTATTTGAATTTAAAGTTTATAAATTTCACACAAAATTATCAAATATGGTTTTTTCTTTTTTTAATATATATTTTTATTTTATTTTATCTCTTAAGCGTTACTAATTTAGCTGCTAAACCCTAAAATTAAGAGAGAAAAAAACCCTTTGGCAATATACTTGCATGATTTTGTTATGTCTGCTTTTCTTTTAGAATTAATTTTTTTTAACTTTAGCATAGTATTAACTAAACAAGGGCTATTACAAATTATAGTTTAATATAGTATATCATTTGAAATAACCTGTGCTTAAAGATACCTAGCATAATTCACGTTCAGAGGCATTCACACAGTCTGGAGCTTAATCTACATTCTTTGTATCTTTAGTCTGTAAAAAGAGATCGACTCTGCAAAAGTTAAATTTTGTTTACAGAATCTCGATTTGTAATTCTTTAGCTCTCCGTAGAAGTTAGATAAACTTAAACTTTTTTAAGGACCTTTGTTACAGATGGCTACAGAGTAACAATCACAGGTAGATATATAGATTAACATTGATATGAATCAAAAAGAAAGCAGGACGGAACGATCACTCTTCTCTAACCTTATCGTAAGGACATAAGGATACAAAGCTTACGGAGTATGTAGATAAGGCCTAAGTTGTCAATCTTGAAATCAATTGGATTGCTGGTGACAAGGATTTTGAGGTCTGGCCAGGAGCACTGAGGATGGTTTGACACAAGAAATATATCACTATGGTTTTCCCATACTCTCTCCAAACTAATTTATGTGCAGTTCCTTTAAACAACTTTCCTTATACTTACTCCTTAGATTAAGATGTTTTTAATTTTTTCATCTATTTGAGGTATTTAATGTGTACTTTCTTAACCGACTGATTACATCAGTATAAAACTTATAAACTAACTTGAATATAGAACAAACAACATCCAGCCCCCGGCTGTGTTAATTCATCACTGTGAAAGGGGAAAACCACATTTTACCAATGATCAATTTTTCGGGCATACCGAGAGTCGAACCCAAGACTCTTACCTCAATAGACAGACATGCTACCAACTGAGCTAAGGTGTTGGACATAGTTTGACTTCTTTAAATAACTTAATCCCAGTAAGTAAAATATTGCCAAATTTAGAAATTTTATTAATTCTTACTATCACTTGTGAAAATATTTTGTAATTTTGTTCATTCAAATGTTAGCGGTTTTGCTAGTATTATAGATCAATGAGCAAATAGTTTATCAGAATTCACTCAATTTTGCAGTATTACTCGCATTCATTGTCACATGACCTTATGTGACACTCTTGTTTTAGAGGGGATTGCCGGTGACGGGGTGATCTGGCTTCTTTTATTCACGATCAGCTATACTGAGGGTGATTTATTCTAAATTGTTTTCCACTCTCCCCTTTACACAACTGTGGGTAAATTTTTCTATAAAATTCTACCTTCCTTATTCATAATCCCTCAGTGTAGTAATATATGTGTAAAACCCAAAACGGTACTACTAAGACTGGGGGAGGGGGGAGGGTGACATAAGTATATATCTTATTTTAAAACTAACAAATCATGATTAGAGTTGAATTGAGCTAATAGTTGTACCATAACTTTATTTCAATTGTTTTATCCCAGGCTTAGCACCTAACACATAACTTAACCCTAGAATGTTTGAATTTTGACTCTTTGATACGAGCTGGGGCCTAGTATCATACCTAGTAGCTTTATAGGCTCGATAATTTTGAGTTTGTGGTATAAGGCTGCTTGTGTGCTGTGTTGTGTGTCTGGTGATGGATTATTCATTGTCTACTATTCCAGCTACATGTTTGGATGTTGTTTGTGAAATGTGCATTTGGGATGAGGGACAGGGTTTACTATGGTGTAGCTTATAAGATAGTGCCATAGCGTAACACGTCAAGGTAGGACTGCTACCTTTAAGGGTGAACTGAGTGTACACATGATCATTGTAATGTTGTCAATGTTGGAAACTGATCACAGTGGTTGTTGAAAAGAGAGAGATATAGTAGGAATCTTCCTGTAGAGTTGTTAGAACAAGGCTGTAACAAATGTACCTTTGTGTCAAAGTACATTCTAAAATCATTACTCCTATACCCTCTTTTGTAGGAGGAAGATGCCTGTTTGTGGTGTAGTGTCAAGGTCAGCTCAGTTAGACAGAGTTAAAGGGGTCAATTAGAGATAACATTTTCACAACTAACCCTTGACGCTTTTTAAAACCGATCTCAATAAATAACAAGTTAAATCCTAATCAATTTTTTAGTTAGGGTGACCTGACGGTCTAGGGGTAAGGTGTTGGACTTCTCTGTTAGGGGTCCGGGGTACAATCCTCGGTCCCGGCACAGATTTATCTGATTGCCAAACCCTTCCTTCACCTCTGACAAGACGTGTATTAATCACAACTTGTGAATGTGAGGAATGCCAGGCCTCCACCATGGTTCGGATCTTACATTAAACTGTAGGTCCTCCATTTCATCTCACAATCACCCTACCATTACATATTAGCCTAAGTGCATATAACCCGAACGGGTAGTAAGACGCAGTGCTAATAATAATAATAATTATTATTATTACTTAGTTAGTATCCATACCAAGTTTATTTAATAATAATTAATCTTAACATATGTTATTTTAATAATAGGCATAGTAAAAATAAATAAATAATAATAATGATGATGCGATTGTCATTTCATACATAGTTTTAATTTTCTAAATATCTGAGTCTTATTTTCAATTAAAAATACATATTTTTATTTTAATAAATGTGAGATTTCTATATGCACATTAATTTTTAAAATCATCTTGACTTGAATTTTAATGAAAAATCTTATGAAATTAAAAGCTTACACCGTGAACATCACTATTGTATTTACAGGTGTGTAACACAAAAAATACTCATATAATGAACTTTGAATCACTTAGCTTTTCTTCTTTTGCACATTTGCACATTGCACATTTGCCTATTAATGTTGCCAAATAAATTAACTTGTGTTGCAATTTTGCTATATGTTTATATATAATTAATATCACTTGAGGTTAATGTTCCAGAGCTCCGTCTGGTCATGTTTCTGTGACTTCATAATGGTCTAAGAACGAGATTGTGTAATGGGCACTAAAATATTACGTTTGGTGGTTTGTCTATATCATATTTCATATTTGTTTTCAACCTGCACACAGCAGCGCAATCTATCTATTGAACCACTAACTGGAGCTTACTCCTCGTTGTTCCTCCTGGTTTGCTTAGGTTTTGCTTCAAGGTCATTTGATTTTGGTCTTGGTCCTAATATATGTATATTTTTACAAAGTGTCAAATATAAATAATACAATCTTGCATTTATTAACAAAAAAATTATTTATTTATGCAAATTAACACTCTGTTAATCCCGAAATGTATCATTCTTACTAAGACAGGTTGCACTATTTTGAAACTTATAAGATAGGGCAATAGTTTGGTTGGTCAAGGTAAGATTTGCTACCTTTCAAGCTAAACGGAATGTCGATAGAAGGTTACAATATAAGCAGAGTCCACCAAAATAAATATTCTGACACTTTACCTCTTTATTTAACCTCCAGGAAAATGCCAATTAAATTCCTCTTGCTTACCCCTCTGACTACTTTACCAATACTACATCAATATGTCTTTCAAGGTTCATATGGTCTTTGAAAGACCTGGAATTTAATGTGTCTGTTCAAGGCCTGGAAAAGTCCTTAAATTGCTCTGGGCCTTGAAAAGTCCTGGAATTTCCAGGTTTAAATATTTATTTTTGAAATGGTTGTGAAGAATGGCTGTAACGACCGTGATTTAAGATGCACTGCAGCCTGAAATATTTAGCGCATCCTCTTTGATCAAGCTTTAGTGTATTATTACTCTCAGCTGCTCTTCCTGCTTCTTTTGTTTTATTTGTTATCGTGTCACCAGCTCAGAGATAGTCGCACATGTGGGATGGGATATCTATAGGGGCAAGGGGAAACGGTGCTAACTTCTCTGACAAACACATTGGTACTACTGTCATTGAAATAAGATTTTGTTTTCTTTAATTTCCTATATTTAAAAATCTCAATTCATGTGCATTCACCATTTTATTATAAGTTGCTTTAAAACTGTCATTTGTAATAATTCTTTTTAATATTTTTGACTACCTATTAACACCTTAAGTACTTATAATTACAGTTTTGCACTAAAATGCCCGCCGATAGCTATTAGTTAATCTCCCATCCACCTTAGCGCTTATATTCCTGTTCTAGCCATACTACAATATATACTGAATCTAGAATGACTTCACTAACCAATAAACCAAGGGGATTGAAGTAAGTGACAACAAAGTTAGATTACTATTTCTTATAGTCCTATTTGTTCCTTAAATTTAGTGAAAAGTTATTGTTTTCCATCTATTTAAAATTTGATATGGTTTATAATTTTTTATTGGTGTGTTTAGCTTTTGGCAGTATGATAAATAACAGTTTTAGTCCTTGAAAAGTCCTCATATTTATGTTTCATATATGTCTGTGGTCTTTAAAAACCCCATCTTTAAACAAAATTTGTCACTTGGTAGCTCACAAAAACTGGTCCTCAAAATATTTTATTAATAAATGGTGTGCTCTAACTAAATGTCTAGCTAATGGCTGTAGGCTCAAAAATTGTGACAAACTTGTAAGAACTAGCAACTGTGAGTAGCATGCAGTTTGCTAACTAGCAACTTAAATACCGTGATGGGTGGACTTTACTTTTTAAGCAAAAAGTTTATTTGTTTAATTTAATGCCATTAAAATAATTGTGTATGATCGATTTATAAGTTGTAATATGTTAATATTTTTCAAACAGTTCTTATTGAGTTGGTTGAAATAAAATATAGCTTGGTCTGATTAATCAGAATTTTGTAATACATCTGTTCATTATAAACTTTTAAATGTCCTGTATGTATGTGTGCTTAGTTTTAATTCTCATAATTTCTGTGCTTAGAGGAAAACATTTTAACCCTATTAAAATAATAGCTTATGTTTTCTCTGATCATTTTTTCAAACTATAATTTTATCAAGGACATTGAATTAAAGTATAAATCTTCATTTATTTTAAATGTTATAGTAACTAATGTATTAGGATTTGCCTTAACTGCTGGGAAATTTGGCAACAAAGCGAAAGTTAAAGTCCACCTCTCTCTTTCTCTCTCCCTCCTTTAAAATGCTTTTTTGCAACACCTTTCTTTCAATTTTCTGTCTGTTTTTGTGGGGATTTTTTGCTATAATTATTTTATAATATTTTGAAATATTATCAAAGTAGATGTATTTTTGTTTAAAATGTATTATTTTTGTGAAAACTATATTGATTAAATATATTTTAATGTATCATGTTTGCCGACCTATTCATTTTAAAATTGCTAAATAATATCTGAATTTCATACATTTTTTGTAAAAAATTATGCCAATTATTATTTATTTTTGTTTTAAACTTTTTGAGTTTTTAAACTTTAAAAAGTATGACTCCCAAACAAGTGTGTAACTTTGAGAAAGAGAGTGGTTGAGTTTGACGGGTGTTTTGTTGCCTTGGCAGGTGGAATCTGACACTGACGTGCCTGATTGGCTCGTGTCTGATCAGGAGGAAGAGCTTATTCGTCTGCTTAGCGTCGAGAACCTGCATCAGAATGACCCCAAGCCAACTACTGATATCATACAGTTACTCGTTGCTTAAATATACATGCTGCAGATTTAAATTAGATTTCAAAGGAATTATTTTATTGGATATATTAACAGTTGTTAATTTATTTGTTTACTAAGCCATACTATTCCAACTCATCAGCCAACATAAGTATTATTGTATAAACAATTAGATTTAATATGATGACAGTCTCAAATTGTATCAAACGTTATTTCATGAATCACACATTGGTGTTTTGTACTCTCCATATAAATTGTGACTCACCCTAATCGGTGGTCATGCTTTCTAAGGTGTCACTCTCGGAATAAACATAGTTATTGGCAACAAGAAGGTCAAAGTTCAAACATTGGATGGGTATACTACGCTCTCTCCATGTGAATGTGGGTGTATTTAGTCTAAATTTTACCCTCCTCATCTCTATCCCAATAGTATAAATATGCAGATAACCCGGGTACTACTAAGCGGTGCATAAAAACAAATTATGACTGTAAATTAAATAAAAATAGTGTAAAATGCTGGGTAATGAAGCATCCTGTTGAGAAGATTTAAGTTTTAAGAGATAAGTTTCCACAAGCACCCATTCCTAGGTCAAGGTGTTGCGGTCCTAACACCTTAGCCAGGCAGAGGGTATAAAATATTTTTGATGAAAAAATTAAGATAATCTTATCTAAATAACTTCTTAAAGTGTTGAATGCTAAAATTTGTCTAAAGGTTGGCTTTTATATCGCCCTTGTTTCTTAGGCTTCCCAGGGCATGATGCGGAACCCCTTGAAACACAAGTTTCTTGGGAATTGAATTAGGCCTTGACAAAAATATTGGCACCCAACTAGCTTTTCCTCATTTACATTACATTATTTTACAGTGTTTTTCTATCATCTCACATAAATATTGAGGTATATTAGAGGGAAATGTGTGAAATAGTAAACATGACTGTGTATTACAGAATTACTTCAAACAGGCCGACATTGCTGCATGTTTAGCAAAGCACTCTCATTGCTTGTTCAATGAAATATCTTCCTATTAGAGCACCAGGACTAATCGTAATTGTTGTTGCGTGGTCTTCCAGTATTTTACAATTGATTTGTTCACATGGATATTATATAGCCTACATTTTAAATTATAACATACATGATTTTAGGACCAATATTTTTATACCAGGCAAACAAATTTGAATACCTTATAAGTCATGTTAAACTTGTTTAAAAAACCCTATTTTGAAATTATTTCCCCTGATCCCTTGGCTCTACAACATACACATGATAATGTAAGGAGTTGATATGTTACATAATCTGATAAGTCAAGGGTAGAAATGTTTCAAATCATCCTACCACTCACATTTAAGCATTTGTAAATTATAATTTAAACACTTTGATTATTTTTGAGCTGTCACGAACTTCCCAAAATTACTGCATTTACTAAAGAACAGGTTTTTTTTTACCCATGCATAACACTATCTACTATTTCTACTGGCTTATTTCAGACAATAAGGCATATAAATATAAACTATTGACATACATTTATGAATGGTAATTCTTTATTTCAACAATATTTCAACCTTACTACTTCACTGATAATATTGTGATTTTTTTGTTTAGTTTATTTATTTATTGTTATTATTATTATTATTATTACTTTTAGAATCTCCAATATATAGAGCAGAGACTTTCACTTTGGACTTTTTTTTTATACATATACATAGTTAATGATTGAAAATACTAAATGATGTAAAATGCAAAAAATTTATTAGAAGCCAGTAAAGAAACGGATTTAAGGAACAGAGGTCTACAATAGACTTAATCTTTGCCACACGACAGCTAATGGAAAAGAAGATATGAATATGAGAATGACTTGATAATGGTATTTATGGATGTGGAGAAGATATGTGATAGCGTGGATAAAAATAAAAGTTTGAAAAGTGATGGAGGAGGCCAAAGTGGAAGGAGGAGTTGTAATGTGAGTGAAAATAATATATGAGGATAACAGGAGTTTTGTTAAGATAATACATCCTGTAAATCACTCCATTACACTTAATTGGTATATTTCTGCTCTAAATTATATTTCTCACACTTTTGAAAAAAAGCTTATACTTGCCTCCCTCTCTTCATTGATTTCTCTTCTCTTGCTTTCAATTATTTCTTGTCACACTCCTCAGGTATTTAAGCTGTCCATCTTCAGCTGCTCTCCTACTGTCACACCAGTCGTGCACCTGTCTCTCTTCCTTGTTGTAATTAGCATCTCACTCTTCCTTACATTAAACCTCATTCCATGCCACTCCACCACTTCATTCCACTTATCCATCTGCTCCTAAACTAATTTCTTCTCATTAGCCCATACCATCAGGTCATTCGCAAACACCATTGCTTTCATACCTCCCTCCCTAATTCTCTCCATCACAGTATTAATTATTTCATCCATCACTACAATGAACAGTAGTGATGAGAGTGCTCCTCATTGCTTCAGGCCATTTCTCAACTCAAACCACTCTGTCCTTTCCCTTCTCACTTTCACACAGCTCATACTCTCTTTATACATAGTTCTCACGTTCCTTGTCGTCTCGTCCCTCACTCCTTTCTTCTTAAGTACTTCCCACACTCCACTTCTGAACACACTTATAGGCTTTTTCATCATCCTGGAAGGCCATCAGCAGGCTCTTCCCATACTCATAGTGTCTCTCTTGCTGCTGTCTTACCGCAAATATGAGATCTTCTGTAGACCTTCATGGTCTGAATCCATACTATTCCTTCCTCAATCCTTACACTATTCTCCTAATTCTTTTCTCCGGTATCTTTACATGCACCTCCACACAGTGTCTCATCACGGTAACTCCCCTGTAATCTCCACACTTCTTCCTGTATCCTTTCTTGAAGATAGGTACTATCAAACTCTTCTTCCAGTGCTCTGGTATCCTATCCTCCTTCCAGTTTACTCTTAATCTCTTACTTCATCCCCTTCATGTTCTTAAGTGCCTCTTCCACTTTCCTCCATATTAGGTCCCTCACATTTTCCTTGCTAATGTTTGCTTCCTCTTCTCCTTAATATTCTTCTATATTTGTGCTAGCATTCAGCAGGTCCTTAAAATACTCTTTCCCCATTTAATTGAGTTACTCTTTTTTTCTACATTCTGATTTTTGTCTACTATTTTGACTTACTCTTCCCTAATTCTTCTTTTACTCCTGACAATTCCATACAGCACTGTCTTACTACCCCACTGTCCTCCATCATTTCTATCCACGTCTCCATCCAACTTCTCTTCTCCTCCTCCCCTCCCCTCTTTGCATTATCTGATAGCTTGTGATCTTAAGTGATCACACATATGTAACTAACAATTTCTGCGCGCCCATCACAAACTTGGTCTTAAAATATGAGTGAAGAATGACCGAGGGCACGAGACTACTTCTGAATAGCTCAGTGGTAGAACATTGTCACACAGAGCCCTGGGTTTGATTCCCATGTTCAGGTGTCATTTTTCAATGTAAAGAGTGTTACTGACAGGTTGACCAACAATATATCTGAGAATACTCCATTACTTGTGACATGAAATTCCTAGGCTGTTCAAAGAGGAAGTCTCTCTTATTTTATTTATTGAAAGCTATTGAATTATTAAAATATTAGAATCTTTATTTATTTTTGTAATGTTCTGTGACACAATAAAACAATCATATTATATAATACTTGTGACAAAATTTATTATCTTTCTATTAATCAAACTGGCAGTCAACATATAAGAGAACGCATTTATCTATTAATGGGTATGTATTATTAATTATTTTATTATAATTACTGTGGCATGAAATTAACATACCCTTTTAACACAACCCATTTCAAAATATTTAGACATATGTTTTGATTTTTTTTTATTAAATTTGAAATTAATTCAATTGAATCCTATAAAACCTTTTCTATTTTCACTCCAACTTTATCACAAAATATCTCAAAATTTGTTTTTTAATAGGATTCATCTCAACATGAAACAAAGGTTATAAATGTTATGCCAATCCACCTAATGAATATAAGTTATTGTGTATGATTGATGACAAACATAAACATTTTCCTATATTTAGGTTAGTTAATAATGTAAATTACACTGAATGTATTTTACTCAATTTTACAAATATTTTATTTGAAGATACTATATTATATAATCTTGCCAAAGGGCGATTTTTAAACTTTTGTTGACTTATAAATATTCATAAAGTTTTTTTTATTAGTTTTTTTTAGTACAAACTAGTATGTGATATATTTAAAAAAAGTATTTTAAAATTCAACAAAGTTTACTTGTATGCTAAACATCCTTCTTGTGTAAACTTAATATTTAGTTTGGTATGAAGGTAATATATATTTTAACACTGAACTACTTTTGCCCTAAAGATGTGTGGTAGAGTTGTATGCACTTCAAATTATTTTGTTTTGTGATTTGTGTAAATTAAACTTTGCTGTGTTGTGTTTTCATGTTAATATAAAATTATATTGATTTTTTAGACTTTAACTATGTGTATTTTCCCATTTTATTAATAACATGTTTATTACTATTAACAGGTATTAGAAGCCAGTGTGGAATGCAACTGTTGCACTAACAACATGTTTGAGCTGTGTTTATAACGTGTTTGTTGTATTTAAACAGTAGTTACTTGTTGGTGTTTATGACTAGTACCAGGAGCTCACAACTTGACATGTTTCTAGGTTATGGTGACGAATGTAACGTCACTCCTGAAAACTGTGAAAGCAGTTGAAGACGAACACACCCGAGGAACTAGAGCCCTTGAAGCGACCATCGAGGCAATTGCTCAGGAGATACGAGTAAGTTTGCTGATTTGATGTTAAAATTGTGAGGTCAATTATTTTGATAGGGTGAATATAGTGTTTGCTGATGGATGGAAACATTTTTTCTTTAATTAAACTGATTTCTTTATGTTAATTTAGTATTTTTAATATCTAATTGATATTAAAATTTATTCTAAAATTGCTTATATCAATGTTTTGAGGAATTAGAGAGCTTTCCTACAAATTTATAGGTGTTTGCCTTTTAATAACTTAATATATTTATAATGTTTGAGTTATTGTGTTTCATTGGTATTATTCCTGGCACTAGGTCTAGTTGTGTAATCTCTACTAGTTTAAAGAAAACCTATCTTCATTTCTTGAAGTAAACGTATAGTCTTGGGGAAAAGTTTACCTTACTTTTAACTGTTATTGCCATCGTTAATAATAAAAAAAAGATGAATTAAATTTGTTTAGTTAATACAACAATTTAAATGTTTGATGCAGTAAAATAAAGTAACTTATTTTGAGATTCAAGATGATAGGGAAAAGTATTAACCTTGGAGTGCAAGAGATCCACTTTGACAGGAAATATCAAATGTTTTTTATCTATTTGAAATGCTATCACGCAGAATGAATGTTTCCGCAGGCCCTCAACTCCCCGGAGCAGCACAAGAGCTTGTCCACTCCCGAGGATCTGGTCCGCTGTACCAAGGCCATCACCCTCGCGACAGCCAAGGCTGTGGCCGCCGGCAACAGCTGCAAGCAGGACGATGTCATAGTGGCCGCCAACATGGGCCGCAAGGCCATATCTGATATGCTCACCATCTGCAAGGTCACACACATAATGACTTAACGTTCGTTTTTTCACTTCCTTACTATAAATTTGTTCTAACTAAACTAAGATTCCTCCAGCTTAAAACTTTAGATCTCACTGACTGAAACGTACATTTAAAAACAATAAATGTGCATCTACAAGATTTGTTTTTACCCTTTCTCAGGGCACAGCCAACAATGCCGACAATGAAGAGCTTCGCAGCCGCACTCTCCACTCGGGTCACGATGTGGCAGTGCAGTACCGTGAACTGCTCCAGACAATCTTGCACACCTTGAGTCGCCCTGGCGGGGCTTCAGATGCCAAACAAAGCCTCCCTCCTATCTCTCGACGTATTGCACAGTGTCTCACTGAACTGGTAGCATCTGCGGAACTTCTCAAAGGTCTGTTGAAGAAACCTCTTATTTTATATAACTAGTGATTACTTATCACTAGATGGGGGCTTGCCTCTGTCACAATATTATATTAATCGAGTTAAAAATAATAATGTAAAACTTAATGAACCCATGACCTTTGATCTAGTCTATTACTGAACTACTAGATTTGTTACTATTTTCTCTATTCCTTTTTATTGTCTATTTGAAGTTGGCTCTTAGTTAGATTAACTTATTAAGTATAATACAAAGGCTCTTGGAGACTTAAAGATGCAGATGAGGAATGTAGTTAAAAGTAGATACAGCCACATTAGTGTGTAGGAAAGATGTAAAAGGACCCCCATTATACCGGGTCACAATTCAAAACCCAACCCCTCCATCAACAACAACCATCTCCAATATGGGTCTAACACTTTAGACCACTGAACCATTTTTACATTAACTCATTTTTAAGAGCAGTTATTGCAAGTAAGCACTGCTGTCCAAGCTATTTTTAAAAAGAAATCAAATTGTAAATGTTCTATAGACTAGCTATACAGAATTATATAATAAAGTATGTTATAGAGATGAGCCACTCGAATCTTCGAATCCTTGAATCCACCGAATCTTGACAAGTATTTGAGATTCAAGGATTTGGTGTTTTATTGGATTCAATGGTCGAATCTTTCACATGATAAGCAAAACATAGTAATATTATTTTGAATTCAAAAATTACTTAAACATGAATAAAATCATTATTAAAAAAAATTGTTAGGTGTGGAAAATCTAACATGCCTATATCCTACCCTCCCACCTCTATGGGAAACTTGGACTCGACCGTTTCGGCACATGCTCACCTCTAAAACTTTCACCTCACAAACAATCCTGTCAATATTTTAATGAACACATTAAAACTCTCCAAAAACTGAAAATCAAAACTAGAATTACAAATAAACTCGAAATAATTAAAACAAATTACGGCTTTTTTTTAACCAAAATAAGAATACATTACACAATATGATACAAAGTCAGCCGCCATTACACATGATACAAAGTTGGCTGCCATGACGTATATCATGTTTACTCGCCAGAGTGATGATTAAATAAAGATACTGTTAATTCTTACTACCCAACTGGTTTTAATTATCTACAACTATACAAAGGACCCTAATTTATTGCATACAATCCTTAAGCTAGATATTTTGTTGGGTTTCATGAAAAATAAATACTGTCATCAGTCAGACACCAATAAAACTTTATTTATGCCTCTCGGCCTACGTTCCACGTATTTTCAATGTATGTTTAATTGCTAAGCATGTTCTTTTAGTCTTTATTAAAAAAAATTGTATTATTATTTTTGCTTTCTTACTAAAATAAATTATAATCCTTCACTGATGATTAGAGTTGATCAAAGGATAACTAGGCCTAATCTGTTTATTTTACATGTTTTTCTATAGAAACTTAACTTATTCTAACAACACTTTTAAAAATACTTAAAAGACACTCAAATTTAGATTGATTTTATTTTTAAACAATAATATGAGTCTAGATTGTTTAATTTGGCTGGATTTTAACCTGTATTTTGCGAGAGGTGGCTGGGGTTGATTAAAATTGAAAGCATGATTGAAATAAATCATAATTTACAGTTTAGGCCTATATTGTGTAATGTTGGTCTATTTGTAAATCATTAAAATTTTTAACAATTTGCTAGGATTCAGATTTGAGATTCGAAAATAAAATGTAGATTCGAATTCGAGAAATAGTGGATTCGACCAATCTCAAGTATGTTAGTAAACAAAATTATGTAAACATTTTTATGAACGTTTCTAAAACTACAAAAGTAGCTTAAACTATTTTGTACAGCCTGTTTTTTTTTTTCTTCAAACTAAACAATTTTACTTTGTTTAAAGTTGGGTTAAATCCATTATTTTATGATTCCAAATTTTGGAAAAAATTATAAATATAAGAGTAAATATAAAATATAATGTAATAATAGAAAATAGAAATAATAACTAAATGTTAACATTCTTTTGTCACTCCCCGCTTCTAGTTGCTCTACAATATGTGTGGGGGGGCCTGGAAATCTGTCAGGATGTCTTTGACCGAGGATAAGGGGGGGAAGCCACCTTCGACTCGGTAGTTGGCTTATTGCTGCCACTTGTACAACTATTATAATTGTAAGGGATTGCATATTTAAAAATCAAATAGCCGAAGCTATTATTTATGCTTCATAAAGTCTGCCTTAAAATATGAGAGAAGAATGACCCTGGGCATGGGACAATTCCTGGATATCTCAGCGGTTAGAGCATTGGCGTACTAAGCCAAAGGTCCCAGGTTCGATTCCTGTGTATAGGCGTCATTTTTCAATTTTCAGAATTCATATATTTAGTTAAGAGTTATATTAATGTTCTGGGGCCTGGTTGTTAAGTTTATTCTATAATTACAATGGTTCTTAACCACCATTAAGCAGTATTAAAGTTTTAAAACAAATTTCACTTTCAAATTTGAAAAAAAAAATCATTTTTTTAAAGGGATTTGAGTCTCGAATTAGAAATTTTCTCAACTTCTGTTTGTGTTTGTACTATTTAGGAACAGATTGGGTGGATCCTGACGACCCAACTGTAATTGCTGAGAATGAACTATTAGGCGCAGCAGCATCGATTGATGCTGCCGCTAAAAAGTTGGCAAGCCTGCGTCCTCGAAGATCTATTCAGGTAGGTCCTTTTAGTTCATTCTTCTGTGCAATATTAATAGTTAGTGTGAGACAATGGGTTTGCGTAGAAGGGATGAGAGGGGAGGTATAACCCAACAAAGGTCATGTGCAGGTTCCCATTAGAATGTTATCAAGGTCAGCATTGAATAACCTTGTATTTGAAAGGAGATGGGGAGGAAGCATAGAGAAAGAAGGTTTAGAAAGTCATCTATCTCCCTGTTGATCTAGTAGACCACAAATAGCTTAGTGCAAGACTGTATCAAGTACAACTTAACACTAAAATGTACAAAGTAAATTTTAAAAATAACTGCTTTAACTTCTCTTTGTTGTTGGAGGGAGACTTGTGTCCTTATGTTAGTGTCAGGATCAAGCTATTTGACATATTTAAGTAGATTAATCATGTGTTTGTTGAACTGAAGCTTGGCTCGTTTTATAATAAGGATCTTTCTGGGAATCTCACTCAACTCAAATGAAAATAAACCTGAGCTTGCAGGCCTCTACCTAATATATTCATTTCTAAATATTCCAGGCACACTAGTTTTCGTCTAAGGACAGGTAGGTAAACTGATGCTGTCTCACCTCAAGAGGATGAAAGTGGTCCTTATTCTCTGTAAGATATGTTTGATATTCTTGGTTGTTTATTTACTATCACCCAGGAATCAAACATATTATTACAGCGAAAGGAGTCTTCTTCAGGACATCAAGGAAGAATAAAACAATACACCTGAAAGGTATTATTACTAGAACATTGGAAGAAGAATTAAATAGAGTATGCCTTTTACTACAGTAGCTTCATGGCTTCTTTGGTGCTGACTGACAGCTCACAGCTGACGGCTTTGAAAAGCTACCAGACCAAATTACATATCCCTCCACCGAACCATATGATCTGCAAAAAACATGTGTTTAGCAGCTGTTACTTCTGACAGTCAAAATTTAGATATATACCTAAATGTTGACTGTCAGAAGTCAGCTGTGAACTGTCAGTCAGCACCAAAGAAGCCATGGGGTTACTGTATATGCTTATAAACATACTTAACAAACTTGATAATATTATATAGGGAGAAAAGTAAAGTTGGGTAGAATCCACTATTTTACGAATCTAATTTAAATCCGAATCTTGGAAAAAATTATGAACATAAAAGGAAATATAATTACAATAGAATAATAACAAATACAGATAGTAACTCACTTTTAACATTCATTCTTATAATCCAGTCATTATAACATTCATACATTCAAAGTGTTAAATTACAGGTTTGGGGTCTGGCTCTTAAGTTCATAATCATAAAAGATCCTGAACCACCAATAAGGTGTTATAGCTTAAACCAAATTTCAGCTGGAAAAAAAAATTAAGTCTCAAATTTGAAATTTTCTCGAATCCTAAAATCTTAAATATTCTTGAGGATTCGGTGAATTCAAGAGTCCCGTCTCCAAAAAAAAGTTAATATTACTAATTCCTGAAAACAGTAGTTCAAGGCAATAATCAACCTTAGAATAATATGTGCCCTTTTCCTTAGATTAGCCACTATGCCTTTGGCACTTATCTTTTAGTGTGCAATTCAAAGTTATTTATGAAGCTGAGGAAGGTAATTCTTTCACATCCTGACCCGAACTCTCACAAATCCCCTCGATGCTTAGTGAAAACATAAAATTGTGTGAGTAAATTAGCAAATACATGATCCTAGACAACCACTTTCTCCCTCTTTTTTCTCAGAGCTACACTTGCCAGATTTGAGATAAAATCGGATATATTCCGTCTTTCATCTGATATTATTATACAACCATGCTGATTACTACCTACCTTGAATCATAATTATCATCCTCATTCATCTTCAATGTTTCCAGCCTTTGGTCAGGATAGTTTAGTTAAATGCCTCCATCTTCCTCTTTACTTCTGCCATTATTCCTCCTTTAATTGCTTTAATTCTTCTTCTCTAACTTGTACACTTTCTGTTAATTGCTCCTCCCATCACTTTCTTGGTCTCCTTTGCAGTCTTTTTCTTACATACTTTATCTTCATTATTCTCTTTGGTACTCTCAACTTTTTTATACTCATTACAAGACCATAACATCTCGGCCTTTATTCTTCTACTATCTCATGTACTCCCTGAATCCCTTTCTTTATACTTCCAAAATTTTACTTTTCTCAGCTCCACTCCATCCAACTTTATAACTTTACTAGGACTTATCCTCTTCATTGTCATTACCATCACTTCACACTTTGTCATGCTACACTTCGTTCCACATTCTTTCACTTTCTCATTCCATTCCTTTAGCTTTTCCTTTACTTCCTCTTCTTTCCTCCCCGAGCTTCCTTGCCACTGTATTTCATTACCATTTCCATTATCATTGCCAAGAGTAGTGGTATGTATTAATTAAATTACATTAAGAAAAATATAATTTAAAATAAATAAAATGGTAGAATTGTGGAAAAATAAAGCACAAATAAAAGTAAAAACACTAACACATATTTATACATGCTTCAATATTTTGATGCTCTAATTGCATTGAAATATTGAAGTGTTTATAAAAGTTATTAGTGTTCTTAATTTTATTTGTGCTTTGTTTTTGTACAATTCTATAACTTTATTTATTTTAAAAGAGTAGTAATGAAAGAACAGTCCCCTGTTACACTCTATTTTGGTTTTTTTATAGAACCACTCCATCCACCCCCTTTCCATCTTAACATAACTCGTGTTATTCTACTGTATACTCTTTACTTTCATAACAATTCTTCTCACTCCAGCCTCCTTGTGACCGACGTGAACATGAATCGTTAATCTATATCTCATCCTTCACCCCTAAATAATCAAGTGATAACGGCTGATAAGAGCTAATTACCAATACAATTATCTGATTTTGAATCATCAATACACCTCCATCCAAGTCAATCAAAAGAAAAATGTGTACTTAAAATAAAATTGGATTGAATGTTGTAAGTGTGTATGTATTTAATACATTAAAATAACGCTAGTCAAACAACTTAATTGTGTTTGGAATTATCTTTAGGAAACCGATGAAAGTCTCAACTTTGATGAGATGATCCTGGAAGCGGCCAAGTCTATTGCTGCAGCAAACTCTGCACTCGTGAAGGCTGCATCAGCAGCGCAAAGAGAGTTGATTGATCTGGGGAAGGTAAGTTGAAGATATTTGTAACCACTAGGCAAGAAAATGATTTGGTTCATCATAATCATCATCATCAATTGGTAAACAGCCTTTGGCTGGGTCAGTTTAGTAAAGTTTGTTCACTATAAACTTCATTATGTTGAAAACTCTATACTGAATCTGGGATAAAGTTGGTGAATATGCTCTTATTCAGCACTTTACTTTAAAGTTATTATCTTCAATTCTTAAAATAAACTTGAATTAATTATTATACAAAAAGCTTTACATTAGTCATAATTGTATTAAGGGGTGTTAAGTCTGTGTGAAGCCTAGACATTTTGAATCTGAATTTAATTTGGATTAAGAATAGAATTGTGTTGAATCCACTATTTTCAAATCCAAATCCAAATCCTTGAAAAAATTATGAGCATAAGAGGAAATATAAATACAATAGAATAATATAAAATACGAATAGTAACTAAATGTTAACATTCTTTCTTATAATCTATTTATTATAACAGTCATACAACCTGCTTTCTTGGCCATGTAGTCTAACATGCTACTCTCACAGTAGACGAGACTGCTGATGACAGGGAGATCTAGATTAAAATCTCAGTCGGGTGTACTAAGGGCGATTTTTCCAAAATAGCTTTCCATTTTTCCTCCACGCAAATGTGGGTACACTTCCTATAAATATAACCTTCCAAATCTAAGACCATAATTGTATAGCCCAAACAGGTAGTAAGACGCGTATCTATAAAAAAAAATTGAACTTTCAGATAAGTGTTAAATACTGGTCTGGAGCCTGGTTGTTAAGCTCATCCTATAATTAGATTTGGTTCTGAGCCACCAATAGGCAATATTAGAGCACTGTGTAATATTCATAATCAATTATTTTAATGTAGTTTTAATGCTCTTTTTTATTGGATTTAATTCTAAGTCTAATATTAGATTTGGATTGGATTCAATAAAGTTTCTAAATAAAATATTTAGATTCAATTTGGAATTGAAAATTTTATATTTGGGCAGGCTTACAAAATATTTAGACTCACTTTTATACAATGTATACAATATACACTTTTTTTTAAAACATTTAGTGCAAATATACAAGACCAAATGACTAAAATCTATTTTTTAAATGGTGAAAGAGCAAAGTTAAAGATAAAATAAAACTCACTCAGAAAAAATAAAAATAGCTCCAATAGTCTCACAAACTGAAAACATTCTCATCATCTGCAAAAAATTTAACTTGGAATATTTTGTTACTAATCACACAAGGTGATTTGTTTATTTTGATTAGTTAATTTCTTCCTTTCTTTTACTATATTTTCTAATTTAAAAAAAAATATATTTTCAATCTAAGGTTATTTTCATTTGATTTTTTTCAAATTGTTTATGAATCTAAAATAAAGTTGAAATGTTTGTTTTTGAGAGTGGTGTTTTTGTTGGTGTGCAGGTGAGCAGACGACCGCTCACCAGCTCCGATGACGGCCAGTGGTCAGAAGGGCTGATCTCTGCAGCACGTCTGGTTGCTGCAGCCACCCACAGTCTGGTGGAGTCTGCCAACGCCCTGGTACAGGGTGTGTCGAGTGAGGAGAAACTCATCTCTAGTGCTAAACAGGTGGCCTCCTCTACGGCCCAGCTGTTGGTGGCGTGCAAGGTCAAGGCCGACCCTGACAGTGACAGCACTAAGAGGCTACAGGTACATTCTTTCAATGTCACACCAGTTGATATAAGTAGTTTGGTACTTCTTTTAACACAAATGCTTTCTTTACTTTACATCCATTACTGTTTCCAGCCTGTAGTCTGGGTCAGTTTTTTTATTCAAGCTATATATTTTCCATTACCGGCTGTCTAGACCTGTCGTAGCTTCATATGCCTTGTAATCTAACTTAAGACTAGGACAGGCACAACATCCAGTACCCGGCCGTCAATTCACCACTGTGAAAGGTTAAACCAACATTTCACCAGTGATACATTTTGTTGGGCATGCCGGGAATTGAACCGGAACCCTTATCCCAGTAGACAGACACGCCACCAACTTAGTTAGGGATAACACAAATGCTTATTTGATCAAATTAAATGAAACATATCTACTGAAGCAATATTTTTATTTACTATGGTCATTTTTTTAATTTTTTTTTTATAGATGGGTTGATTGCACTATTTTACGAATCTGGATCTTCAATTCACCTTCGAATCCCGAATCCTGCAATAATTATGAGCCTAAGAGGAAATATAAATATATTGTTATAGTAGAATAATAGAAAATACAAATAATAACTAAATGTTAGTATTCTTTCTTATAAGCCATTCATTATAACATTCATACATTCAGTTAAGTGTTAAATTACTAGTATGGGGCCTGGTTGTTAAGTTAATCCTATAATTAAAGGAAAAATGGCGCCAAACAGCTACATTTGCTTAAAAATTGAAAGGAGTATAGAAGGGCAAGGCCTACACACTTGACAGAAAACTGTAGGCCTCGAAGTTCACAATTAAAACACAACAAAACAAATAATTATGTAATTTTTGGGGTACATCAGTCCCATTCTTCAGCAGAAGAGAGTAAAAAACAGACTGGATCATTCACTATGGCATCATGTCTATAGGTTAATCATGGTCATTTAGATTCTGTTGTTGACTATTTCTTGTTTCAAAAAAAGGCTTAGGCTTGGATTCTATGGTTGCCTGTTCAAGCACGTGTCTTTATTTTGGTAGAAGGTTAGAATGTTGTATTATATTATATTTAGTTCTATAATCATTGAATCATTAAGTGAAATTATTTTGTCTGTTATTATTGTCTATATAGAAATTACTGACTGGTGTGAGTAGGCCTGCTTCGAAGGACAGGAAAGAAAGTTATCTAAGGTTGAAACCAGGAAGGTGTCTGGATTTAGTAATAATTATTTTGGTGAGCAAGTTCCCACATACAAAGCTGGGAAGCACTGCAACTATTGGGGAGGGCTCGTATAACTATACTATGATGTGCTACTGGTTTGTCAGGGTCGTGGTAGGTGTCAAAATGGTGACCATTCATTTGTTGTCTGATTGTTCCTGTGGTGAGGCCAATATATTAATCAATGCAGTAGTTGCACTGTAGCTGGTAAAATAAGATTTTCTCTGGAGCAATCTTAGGCTTATAATGGGCTATTCCATCTGTGTGAGTCTGCTGTTGAATGAGGTGGAAGGTTGGTGGATTTTGCAGGTATTGCATCTTAGTTTGTTGCAAGGGTAGGAACATTTGGCCTGATGTTTGTTTTAGTTTGTGGCTGGGTCAGGCAATTTAGGGTGAACCAGAATGTTTTGGAGATTAGAGGGGGCATTTGAATGTGATTCTTGGAGCACTGTTGAGAAGATTTTGTTTAAATGTTGATGAGGTGAGGATGCCTTTGTTCAGGTTAAATATGAGTTTGTCCAGTCCTTCATAATACTGGGTGGTGAGCGGTATGTCATTGTAAGGTTGTTTGTTGATAGGCTCCTGGTTGGATATAACTTTATATTTGACTGTGTGTTTAGGGTATTCTCTGGCTGTGAAAGCCTTGAATAGTTGTTGACATTGCCTGTTCAGGTCTTCTTCCTTAAAACATATACGTTTGGCTCTGGTAGCTGGGCTATAGGGTAGAAATTGTTTTATGTGAAGAGGATGGTTGCTTTGTAAATGGAGGTGCTGTTGATGGTTGATGGCTTCGGTGTGGACTGTGGTGTTTATGTTTCCCTCATGAAGGTTCAGTTACAGATCCAAGAATATGGTATGGTGTTGTGAAATGTTTCGGGTGAATCTGAGGGTGCTATGGTTTTATAATCTGTTCAGGAACTGTAACTAATTTATTGAATTTAACATAACTAAATATGAAGCACCGTTACATTGTGATTTCAAGCTACATTCATTAGATCATTTCTAGAGTTTTGATCATTTTTGTGTTATATTACCTTAAACTACTCATAACTAGCCTAACATATTTCCAATTGCATAGTTTGTGTTTTCACTCCATAAGCCATACTGCATTTGAACTTTTTTTGTTTTAATTACTTTTTTATATACACAATTACACTTGTAAAGGTAAAATTTGTCTTACTAGTAGATTTTTAGAACACAATTTTGTCAAATTAAATTAATCACTATACTAATTTTCGTGCATGCTTGTCTTAATGAACAGTCTGCTGGTAACGCCGTGAAGCGTGCAACAGATAACCTAGTGCGTGCCGCGCAACAGGCCATTCAACAGGAGGAGGAACGCAGTCTTGTTCTGAACCGACGCATGGTGGGTGGTATCGCCCAGGAGATCAATGCACGCTCAGAAGTGTTGCGCATTGAGCGACAGTTGGAAGAGGCTCGTGGCCGTCTGACAGCCATTAGGCAAGCCAAGTACAAGATCAAGGGTGGAGAGACCTCGCCTTCTGACGGTGAGACAGACGGCTATGGCAGCGGCTACGAGTCCTTCACCACCAGGTCATTAAACCTTTAGAAAATATTATACAAGCATTTTAAATTTTTGATAGCTTGAATTTCAAACATTCTTTATTTGGTTGTTTCTTTTCTTTTGCATAGTATTTGCCTATACAGGGCTGGGCAGAAGTTGTTGACATATTTAATAACACTATATCTTTACTATTTTAACTGCAAATGCTTCAAATCTTGAGTCTGCAAGCTTGGGTTTTTTTATTCGAGTCAAACTCGAGTAGAGTATTTTAAAAAGCTTCCAAGTTTGAGTACATTCATAAATTTAAAATGTCACCATTCAAACATACCCTTGAATCATTAATTTTTAAAAAACAATCTCCTTCCATTAAATGCAATACCTTGTATGTGCTCAAATGTTGACCTGTTTTTGAGCAATATCATATTGAATTGCTTCAACTTTCACCACACGAGAAACAGTCCGAAGCTGTTAAGTCTGGTGAACATGGTGTCCAGCGGTGTCTCCAAATTGTAAAACAAGGTGCCCAGGAAAATTTTTGCTAAGCACCTCTGTTGATGTTCAACCTTTCTGAGCTCTGAAATGCAACGCAAGGGCAAAGATGCCAACAATATGTGGTTCTAGCATTATGGGGCAACAACCCAATCAGCCTGAACATCAATGGAGGTGGTTCACAAAATGTTTCTTAGACAAGATTTGTGGACATTGCCCGGCCACCACGTTTACAAGACTTACAGCCTTGGACTTTTTCTTGTGTGGTGGAAGTTGAAGCAATTCAACAAGAGACATTGAACAAAAACAGGTCAAGATTCGAGAAGCGCATACAACAAGGTATTGCATTTAATGGAGGCCATCTTAAGGAGAGTGTTTTCAAAAAATTATTAATTCAAGAATATGTAAAAAAAAATTTCAATATTTAGTTGTTATTTTAAGTTTAATTTCAAGTATTTATTAATTAAACTAGTAAAGATGTAGTTTTATTAAATGTTTCAACACTTTCTTCCCCACCCAAACATTCAAAAGTAAGGTGACATTCAAAAAACATAAGATAATTTCACTATTTTTGTTAATTATTTCTAGGGCTGGGCTGATCACATACTTTACCAGTGATACTGATTATTTTATTTCAGTTTCATAAAGATAATTTGTGATAGTAAAACATTAATTTTTGATAGAAGAAAGAAATGGTATACAATTAAGTATATATGAAAGTCGAAGCTTTGGGGATGAATGATTTTGTATACATATATTTAATTGTATAGCGTTGCTTTCTTCCATCTTTATTCCAAAGCCACAACCAAGTTGCCGGTGGTTGTAATAGCTCTTAGTATCCAATGATATCCACTTGTCCAACACGGACTCTGCCCTAAAATATGAGTGAAGAATGTACCTGAGCACAGAACGATCCCTGGATAGCTAAGTGGTAGAACATTGGCTCAATAAGTCAAGGGTCTTAGGCTCAATTCCCGTGTCCAGGTGTCATTTTTCAATTTATTCAATTTAATTTTTGGATGAATAAAAAAGCCCAAAGAATTACCAAGTGACTTAGAAATGCATGTAAAGAGTGTGGGATAGTGTTAAGTAGTGTAGTGTGAGTGATAGGGTAGGAAGCCAGCCTAAAAGTTTAATTAGATTAGACTTTGAAAGAGACAAATAAACTTAACCTCTTTATTTCTTCACACACTCTTCACACTTCCATCTTATGGTCACTTTCACATCCACACCGGATTTTATTTGTTCCAGATATGAAACCCGATCTTTTGAAAACAGTGGGAATCTTAAAACTCCCCCCAACTCAAGTTTTGTGCAGACTCAGCACGTTTCGACACCATATCCAAGCCATAGTACAACTACCAACATAACAACCAGCGGCGGCGTTGACAAGCCTGTGTCGTCACCTGATAAACTGTACTCCAGTATTAGTAAGGTATGTTGCAACCTCTTTAACACTTTACTAAGTCTGCTCATAGTCCTACAAACTAAACTGTCCATTTTTACCACATTATTGGATACAAAAATGGCTCTAGTAGATAATAAGACTTTCAAGGGTGATGCAAAAGGGTTTATGGGGGCAAGGGGGTTGAAAATGATAACAAATCAACTTGAATATACATTACTACGAATAGAAAAATTAAAGCTAAAATGTTTTATGTTTTTCTATTCATGGATTACTATAAACACACATATTTAAATAACATCAATTTAAAAAAAATATCCTTATATAATGGTTTATTAATATTTAATTACAATTTTTATAATGAAACCCTACTTATTACAAACTAGTTAATAATTTTATAGTAAAGTAAATTGATAGAACTAAAGAAAAAGGAAAAATAAACTGCTAAGAATAAATTTGATGAAGAAGCCCACCTAAGGAAAGAGGAAAAATGTGGTAAGAATCCAATGCACAAAGGTGACTTCTTCCTTTCTTCTGTCTTCTATAGTAGAAATAGTCACATACACATTTTTAACACAAATAGAATAATATTTCGGCACTGCTGCCTTTATCAAACACAAAGAAGAGAGTATAAATAACACAAACACTGGATTACTCCATTTTGAATTTAAAGAAGAACTGTTAGAAACACATTGTGCCAAATGTTTTTGGAAATAAATATAAATTCCTTGGTTATGGTTAGTATTTATAAAGACCTATTTCAAATAATGATAATAATAAAAAAGTATATTAATAAATAATAATAATAGTAATAATAATTTGAAAAATCTAGTAGAAATAAATAAATTATCTTCTGTTGAGGCCTGGTGGTAGTCTTGATTTGGTAATCCATTTGGTGGTCCAGTTCCCACTGTCTTGAGAACTGTTGCACTGTTTGGGAAATGATCTTAATATTTTGGTGGTGTAGCAGGTTTGAAAGTCATGGTTGTGGGTACCAGCTTTCTTCATCAAATTTACTCTTAGCAGTTTATTTTTCCTTTTTCTTTTGTTCTACCAATTTACTTTACTATAAAACTAATTACAAATAAAAGTAATTACTACTTCCTGAGGAAGATGCTACAATAGCATCGAAATATTGAAGTGTGTGTAAATATGTGTCAGTGTTGTTACTTTTATTTGTGCTCTACCATTTTCCTAATATTCTATTATTTTATTTATCACTAAATGTTTTTGCTCAATGCACTTTTTTCATATATAAAATTATAAAACTAATTAATAAGATGTTTAATATAGACTCTCTATATGCAGAGCCTACACTGTAGACAACAACCTAACTTGTATTTAACTATTTTTACCAGACAACATTTTTCTCACTACACATACACATAAATTACTTAAAGTACAAGGGAAGCATTATTTCCAATTTTCTAAACCAGTCCATGAGTATGTTACAGTAACACAATCTACATATTATTATTTTAACTTCTGAAATATGTAAAAGCCATATTTTGAATATTCACGTTCTCTTTCAAAAATATTTAAAACTTTTTTCATTTTTAATTTTTACTCACCTATTATTTTATTATATAATTTTTATTACAATATTTAATCAAGACACTTGAAAATAACGTTACTTGATAGTGACCTAAAATGAAAGACCAAAGACATGAAGATAAAAAGATCTCACTCTAGCTTAAATATGGTGTCATTTTCTTCTTCTTTAAATATTTGTCTTCGGGCACAACATGGCTTTCAAATTAGCCAGTTCAAACACTTCTTTTACCTATAGTCTTTGATTTAGGGAAATAAATTTTCTTTGAGACATTTTTTGGTATTAGTGCAGTCGGCACTACTTATTTTTTCAGGCAATCTCAGGGAAAGGTAACTAACAACAATGTTGTTAGTGTTATTGTTAATTTGCATTAAATCAACAAAATTGACCATAATTCACATTTAAAATGGTCAATTTCACCAAAATATTTTATTTCCTGAAGGTATTTTTACTTAATAAATGCTACATTGGTTTTTAAATGTTTAAATGGTAATTTTAATGTGCTTAGTAAAAGTTTTTAAAAATATGTCTCGCAAAATTTTGGTGTCTTTAGCTATTTAATAACGTGTTTTAGCTATTTTATAAAGTGTTACCAAACGTATGTCTGGTATTGTTTTGGTCATAAACATGCGTTATCAGTAGCACAAAAACACTCTGGTTGTAAACATTGATACCAGGTCAATTGTGAAAACACCCCTAACTAAACCAAGAACACAGGTCATACGTTACATTGCTGCAACTGTACAAATAGGTGATGATTATCTCTTGAACAAAATCAATCATTATTCCTTGACCTAGGTTTCATTCTATCTGAACTCAAGAGGGAGTGGGAAATGCATAATTTAACTTCCTAAAAAAGGAAACCAAAAAAGTGTTCCATAATTTTTTAAGAATGGCTCATTTCACATTCCCTCCTGATGAGTTCTTTCTGATATATTGAAACCTAGTTCAAGGTATAGGGTGGTAACAATTAATTCCTTCAAGAAGCAGCCATTACCTCTTTTTCCAATGGCAGCAATGTAAGGTGTGAACCGAGTTCTTATCTTAATTCAGCTATAAGGCCTCCTCGTTGGGCATCATTGTCTCAGATGTAATAAGTGGCTTGGTGTTCAGTCCTCTGCAAATAAAATTGTGAAATAATTTTAGTGGTATATTCTAGTTAACTTATTTTCATTTTATAACTGAATATTATTTAGGGGTGAGAAAGGTACAGAATGTAAAATATCTGGTGAGTGTGATTGAGGTGAAATGTGGGATTAGAGAGAATCTTATAAGATGAGGGCAGCAGGAGTTGTTCTATAGGTATATAAGAAAGCTGTAATGGAGATAAGTGCTCTTGAAGTGTAAGGAAGCGCTGTCTATATAGTAGTCATAGTCACATGTGCAGCAGAAACATGGACATTGAATGTAAAAGGGACTATGAAAGTGGAGGTCATGTGAATGAAGTTATACGGTAAAGAGTGGGAGTTCAGGGAGTACATGAGATAGTAGAGGAAGCAAGACTGAGAAGACTGTATGGGAATGTAATGAGGATGGAAAAGGAGAGAATACCAAAGAGAATGGTGGAGCTGAAGTATGGCTTCAAGAAAAAATACCGCAAGGAAGAGATGGGAGGAGCAGATAACAAAGTATGCAAGTGAGAGGAGAAGATTGGAAGCAATTAAAGAAGGAAAAATGGTTTGGAAGGGAAGTGGAAGATAGAGAGGCATTTTTTTATTAAACAGAGCCGGCCACAGGCTGGAAACGGTTAACTATTATTATTATTATCATCTAGGGGTGTGCAAAGTTGAATTTTTAAATTCAAAACTAAATAGAATTAAATAATTTAAATATTCTCGAAGCCGAATAGAAGTTCAAATATATTTTGTTGATTGTTTTATGCTTTAAAAAATATAATACTGGGCTTAATTTTATAACTATATGCATTAAAATCACTTAGAAAATGTTTTAGTGCATTTTTTTTAATATTACAATTTAATCTTTTAAATGAAATTATTATCACACATTCATTTCAGATTTTTCCAAATGATTATATCAGCTTGCAACAGTTTGGAATGGTATTAATTGAATAGAAATGAAATATTTTAAAATATTTTAACTGCCAACACTTTTATTAGGTATAACCCAAACAGGTAGTTAAAATAAAAGCTTTGCTAAAAAAAAACATATTTTTTTTTATTGTTTAAACTGGAATCTTTTTTGAAGTGATGTCAAAGCTGATATATTTTTCTATATCAACTTGAAGTTTCTAATCTTCCCACATCCCTGATATTAACATTTATATATTTTAATATTTTTAAATGTGTTTGTTCACATGTCACTCAATTTATATATATATATATATATAAAATAACAATTTTAGCAAACAATTAATTTTTTTATGCACACCTATGTCAATTACCCCTTTCATGCTCTTTGAAAGAACAACTTGTCTTGCCTATTGCCAATTAATACTACGGACTAAGTTGTGTTTGGACATGCTCAAGGTTGAGAAGGCTTACTCCAACATCCGCGGTATTCTGGACGAAGCAGAGGCCAAGTCTGAGAAGAAGAGGGGGAGCAGTCCTCTCACGGGTCGGCTGTCTTCAGACAACACGTTTAGTACTCCTGGCAGGAAGATAACGCCCACTTCATATGAAAGTTCATCTTCTATTCTGCCCCCACCTCCTCCAGCTAACATGATGGACCTTTCAACAGGTAGGATCAGCTTTTGTACTGAGACAGAGTCATGACAAAATATAACTTTTCAATGACAGTAAACTACTCTGACAATTTTTTATAACTACTTTTACAATTTTGCTTTTTTAATTATTGGTTTGTGGTTTTTACAAAATAACTAAATATAAGGGATACACCCTTGAATCCTTAAGGATATTCGAGATTTGAGGCTTCGAGAAAATCTTGGAATAGAGATTTAAAAATAAAGCTCTAATATTGCTTATTGGTGGTGCAGAACCAATCATAATCATAGGATGAACTCAACAACCAGGCCCCAGACCAGTAATTTAACACTTAATTGAATGTTGAATGTTATATTGAATGGATTATAAGAAATAATATTAACACTAGCTATTATTTGCATTTTATATTATTGTCTTATATTTAAACTGAAGGGTTGACAACAATTTAAGTCTTATGACAACAATAAATTAAACTTTTATAACGCAAAGAAAGAAATACTTAATCAAATTGCATGAACCACCCTGCTCTTTTAAATAACATTAATATTTTCCCCTTTGAAAATTTGTCAGACTACATTTACAGTTAATATGTTGAGTGTTGACGAATCTGTGATTATAAGCTTGCATTCTTATTGTTTGACTTGAACTAGTCACCCATACCTAAGCAATAAACTATATATGGGTTTAAAGTGTTAAAATTAATCTTGTGGAACTGACTTCTTATAAAGGGTCAATTCAAAAATCACAAGTTTTGGCAGAAGTTATTGTGTGGCCACCTAGAATCTCAAATTAAGGCCATTTTAATAAAATTAGTTTCTCTACATATCCATACCGCATCAATTTCTACTCTTATTGGTACCATGTTTCTGTGTTTTTACTTTATTCTGTTTTATTAATGAACACTTTTGTTGGCAGCTTCTAGCCAAGGCTATTCCAGCATGACGACCAATAACTTCTCTGAATCAAGTGTGAACAATTTCAACGATAACAACACGACTCTGGAACAGCGCATGTTAAAACAGTCGATGACACAGCGCATGGTCGAGAAGAAGACGGTAACCATGACTACCTCGTCATCTCATCGTTCGTACAAGCTAGGAGAGAGTTAAACTGTGTTGCTCTCACTCAGGAGCCATTTAATTTGCAATCACCAGATGCAAATTAAATATAATTGTTAACTAACACTGTTTTAGGTTTGTTAAAAATAAATTTACATACCATACATCTCACTAAACATTGGCTCATAAAGTATTTGCAGGACACACAGGCTGCACATAAAATATACACTAATAACCCACGCACATATCTCAACAAGTCACCTGTGTATAATGAAAGCATGACTGAAATTGTGTGTATACTGTGTGTAATATGAGTGTTCTGCATTTTTGTAACGAGTCAGTACAAGGTAAATAGACTTTACTACCATCCTTTCCTATCAACAAAGTATTAATATTATTCATTAGTGTTTTGTACTTTGCTGTCCCAAATTTTTTGTAATAGTCGTTATATTGTTCACACTCTTACTTTCATCATTTCAAATATAAAATATGAGGTTTTCAGTTATATGTTAAATTTTTTATTGGTTATAACAACATTAACTTGACACATTGTAAACGGCTCGTCTTTAGCACTTGTATATGCTATGTACATTTAATGGCTCCTGTTACATTATTGGAACACCTGTCCAGTTATTTTCAATGATTTTCTTTCATAATGTTTTTTTAAAACTCTGATTCTGTGAATAATTTGAATCCAGTTAAGTATTTTGTACATTCACATTTCATCAGACCACAAGAGTTTATTAGATAAGTTTAATCGTGTGAGCAAGAAATTAATGTGCAGTAAAGACTTGATAATCTGAGCTAATTAGAACCAGGTATAATTTAGAACTTTTATTTGTTTGGATTATGTACCAAAACAAAATATTTCCTTTGTTCTTGGATGTTGGCACACATAACCAAGATGTGAATGTTATCAAATTCAAAATTGTTTTTGAAGATGTGAGGAACAACATTTACAAATACCCATTGTACCTACATTATTGTTTGGATAGTTCAATTTTGGATGATCAATGCTTTACTGTACTTTAAATCATTTCTTGTTTTATTGTTATTATTTATGTTTAAATTTTTTAATCTGAAAATTGAGGGCACTCCAATATCTTAAAATTAAACGTATGACTTGGTCCTTTTAAAATGTTTAATTTCTTGAATTGGAAAACTTTGAAAGTAGCTGCATACGTTTCATTAGAAATATAGATCACTGTTATTAGAAACTATATAAAATATATAATAGGCTACCTTCTAGTAATAGGTCGACTAAAAGATTACATTTGTTATAGTTTTATAGTTTTTCAGTTTAAAAAAAAAATATATATTATATAATGTTACTTATCTAAGTACTAGATAAATATTTAACTTCATTGCAAGATTGTATGCCTTCCAATAACTTCTTAGTAGTATTTATATTTTAAAATAACATAAATACTAAATAGAGAATTCTACTTTAATATAAAAGTATGATCATATATATCAGTTATTTTATATACTATATATATATCAATTCTAATAAAAACTTGCCTTAACAGTGTTGTAGGAATGTTTCACAACTTTTTGGAGGGGTTTAGGATATTATAGCAGGGAAACATTTTTTTCTACACTCCAAATCATGAGATTTTTATTACATGCACTAAACCACTTCTCTGATAATTCGTGCTGGCTGGCCTGCCATGTCATTTCCTACCTCATTGTGCCTTAGGTAGCCTTTAAAATATGCCAGCTGTATGGATAAATAGATGCTAAGAATTACTTAAACTAAAGCACCTATAATGAATTGATTGCCATTATCTATTCGAAAGAATGCGATTAAAACTCAAAATAATGATACATCATTGAATGAAGAATGGATTGCTTTTTTGATGATAGTTCAGCTACTATAGTTGTTATTTGTTAGAAATGACTTAAAATTAATCAAATAAAATTTAGGGTTTGTGAAGTCCATTTTTTTAATTCGAAGTTTGACTATTTAAAAGAATATATCTTAAACTGTTTTTTTTTAGTTGTATAACTTCAAACATTATATTTAATTCATGTAATATATTGCAAACAAGATTAACGTAGTGTGTTTTAAGCTGATAATTAAAGTTATTTTCACATAATTTTAATTACTCTAGATCTTTCTCATGTGAATATTAGTTTGTAATATACATAAGAGCATATAATGACCCAAATTGAACAAAAAAATTTTTTAAAACTTTATTTTTACTGTTTATACTTCATAATAGATTAACTTATTTTTTAATCAAAGTTAAAGCTGATGAATATTTTAAGCAAAGTTGAATTATTTTTTTATAATTTGCACATCCCTATATGGTTTAAGTACTGATATATAAAAGTGAAACAACATTTATGTTTGAAATGAGACATTGATATTCTGTAATTTTTCATTAGGAGGAAACAAGTATTGAAATCATTTTTAACTATCTCGCTTTATGCTTGAATTGGATTTTAACACAACATAAACTTTGCAGTAAATGAGAAGTTGAACAAAATAAGCAATATCTAATAAAAACACAATTTATCATTCATTTACTAATGTAAATTATAATAGTATAAAATTTGAATCATCATCATTATCATCAAAGCTTCGCAGACCCCTAATAATTTTACAAAGACCTTCAACTTAAGTGTCAGTATATGTAGCTTGTGAGCACATTCCTAACCTATGAAAATAGTACTGTTTGTTGAATAAAAATGCTTAGTTATTATTATTTTAAGTTTCGTTTCCAAAATATGTTCTTCCTGGTAGAATATGCTCAGTTTAAATTAGCAAAATTGTAATAGGAGGTTACCTAAAAACTATTTCAAAGTTGTTTGTTGTAAACGTGGGTTAAATTGGAGCCAGGCAGTTGTATTTAATCGAAAGGAGGAGAAGTGGTGAGAAAATTAGGTAATTTAAAACAACAAAACACATCACGGTAATATCTGTTATACAACAGGATCCTTCTCCAGCAGAAGAAAGTATGCCATTATATTAGAATTCATATTGTTTTCTAGTGTGTTTAAAAGAAGACCCTTCATCCTAATAGATGTGTAAGGCTGAGCTATCAAGTGTGACACCATTTCATTCAGAACACAAGTCTGTGACTTCTCCAAATTTAAAAACATTGGCGCACCAATGCACAAATGTTTTGAAAATAATTATTTTGTGTGTCCATCAACAAACCAGAGTTTTTTTTTCCCCCAATTTCTTTACTCCTAAGCTCAGATGGTAATATTTAAGTTGAGTAGTTATGCTCGAAATATGGTGCTGTTTTTTAATTTTGCAAAGTTCTTCCAGGTCATAAGATGCACAAAGTCATGTGAGTGTTTACTCTAAAAGCTAATAATATATATAATAAAATAAGGTATTTTTACATTAAATAATTTTTAAAATAAATAAATTGGGAGATAATTATTTATGTTTGAGACTTTGTTTATTAATAATGTTTTTGTTAATATATTTAGTGAATAATGAAGTGACTTAGTTTTATATACTTATCGAATATACCATGCCATAATTAACTATTATTAACAACTAAACATTTGCTATGGAATACTTGTTGAGCATACTATTTGTTATTTTAAACCCTAAAATAAAAACTACTTTTAGATCTTTAAAGGAAACTACAGGTTGAAACTCTTAGTCCAGCACCCTTGGGACCTAACAAGTACCGGACTACATAATTTGACTCCTAAGTACCCTTTAATACCCCTTACGCCTATTTCCTAGGTTTACCACTCTACATACTTATTGCCATGTCATACAAGGTAGAGTTAAGCTGTAAACAGGAAATAATACACCACCTTCCACAATTCTTGGACTCTTGGAAGATGTAATTGAGGGCTAAAAATATGGACAGAATGTAAGCCAAGACAAGAACATTTACCAAAACACTCCGCTGCAGATGTAAACAACTTGGACACCTTTGTACTGATAATAGCACTGTCCTGACCTCCCCTCAAACTAATGGCGGTAAATTCAAAAAGTGAGGGCTAAAGAGCTTAAACATGTATTATAATACTACTAAGTGTGTGATGTTAATATAGATTAACAGTCTACTTTTATGTACATAGAAGTTGTTTTAACCAAGTGTCATTAGTGAATGAATAGAAATTTACTTCACAATTTGTTACAAAAATCTATATGCCCCACTGAAAACGTCCATCCTAATGGTTTTCAAAAATAAACAGCTTAAGACAAAAGTTTTATAATGTTTGTGGAAAGCTAGTCAAAAATAGTATGTATTTTTGTATAATATAAAAACTGTTCTAAAAATCATAATGCAAATAATTTTGACTGTATGTTGTATGTATTTCTACAGTTTTTATGTGTAAGGTAACATTTAATATCAGAGAAAACAAAAAAATATTAATCTAGCTTCTTGAAATTAGTTTTGGATTAAGTTTTGAAGGACTGTCGAATGTATTAATATATGTTAGTAAATAATAATTTAATCAATTTTGCATTTCACATTGTAAATAGTGAACTTATTTTTGAGAGACTAAACTAACCTAACTTTTATTTCTTTGAAAATAAACACGTTTGTTTTATATATTGTTTTAAAATACATTTTTATGTTAATCAATATTTAAATTATAATTTTAGTTTACTAGCATACCAAGAAATTGTGTTTAAGAAATAACATATCAGTTTCCATTGATGCTTATTTTCTTTCCTTATGGTTAGTCAATTTATTCTTATAACTTTGCATGATATTTTAATTTTTAATTTTGTGAATTAATTGTGTATGTTTGTATATATAATATAGATTAATGTAGCTCAAAATAAGTGTCACTAAAATGTTATAGTTATATTAGAAATTGCTTTTTTCTACTTTTTTCCCTCATAATGAATTACAGATTTACTTATTCTTTTTTAAATGTGTCAATAATGAATTATACTTTTTATTAATCTTTTGAAAGTTTGATATTCTTTATATTCAGTGCCATTCATATATGTGAGTGGTAATGTGTGTGATGTTATTTTACATCTTTGAGTGTGGTTTTACTTTTGTCTTAAAAAGTCATCCCTTTTTTAATCAAAATTGTAATCTCATTATATAATAAATATTAAATTTTGTGTTATTTCTTTGGTATATTTAGTAGCTATTAGACCCCTGTGCTGCTAGTGTTTTAATCCCTTGCTACAAAATCTTAATTGCACAAATTTTTAGCGGAGTCTGTAATTTATTCACTCTTCATGTTTGATAATTAATAAAATATTAGTTTTACAGATTCATCATCACTTGGTATTTTTGGTGATAATTATATTAAATTCAAAGTGTTTTTCTGCTGAAGGTTATTTGTAGGCCCCCAAGATTTAATCCTGGTATTACTAAATCTAAATACAGTGGGACATTTCCTTTTTATAAATATCGTTCATTGTTAACACTTATTGCATACTGCCCTAAAGCAATATATTGCTTTATTATTTGAGAAAATATCCTAAGGGAAATCTACTATTTGAATATATCATAATAATCATCATCATCAACTATTTGCAGCCTGTGGCCAATGTAGTAAAGTAAAATTCCTCCATCATTCCACCTTCATCCTCTATTTGCTCCCATCTCTATCCACTCACACACTTGCTGCTATCTGCTGCTTCTTTTTCTTTCTTGGTCTCCCTTGTGGTCTTTTTTGTACGTGCTGTAATACATTTAATTAAAGGAGTACCAATGCAGATATCAATGAATAGTAAGTAATCGACTAATCGAGCTATTATCAGTGCATTGGCAATGAATCATAGTCAGAAATTACCATACCAATTGTTTTTTAATATATATATATTCAAACTATATATATATTCAAACTATATCAATGATAGTGGCCAAGACTCAAAAGTTAAATCAATTGTTGGAATGACTATACATACTAGCTTAGACTTTCCATTTCACAAGACTTCATATTGAACAAATTATCCAATTTAAATATAAAATATGCGATTTTGAAATAAAATTCTCTCTGAACTACATTGATTGTTAAAATAATCTTAAGCATATTTTTCACAATTTGTATTGGCTTCTAATAAATAATAGTTAATCAGAATTAATCAATGCAAAGAATTGTATCATATGCAAATAATTTCCCTAATCGATAATCAATTTCACTGAATCTATACACCTGTTGATTTAATTTAAACCTGCCCAAGTGTTTAGCCTAATGTATGTCAAGTTTTGATGGTGTGTGGGGGGTACCTGCATGATATCACTTAATTTTAGTTCAGATGGAGAGGCCTTCAACACATGTTTTGTTAATGAAACTTAGCTTTAGAATCAAGTACTAAAATGTACATCTGAAAGCAAATTGAAATCCTGAATTTTTATTCTCATTTTAGTTGTCTGAGAATTGTTCTGCAGTTTTAAGAGGTTATTTGACTGTCACTTTTTTTTTGTAGGCTATTTCACAATCTGGTTTTTAATTTATATAAATTATGAGCATAGTTTTTAATACATATGGTTTGAATTGCTAAGAATCTCTACAAACATTTATTTTCTTGTTGATTTTCAAAACGATAAAAAACAGTAAAGAGGTATAATTACAAATAAAAGGTAGTATCACAGTGCTTCTATTTAACAGACAAGTAATAGTTAACTTTCTCACTATGACCACTCATTCTCTCAGCTTAGTTCTTGTTTTTTTAATCAAAATGTTTTGAAAAGAAAAATTCTACGCTATAACCTACAAAAAGAAATCAAAATAGACAAAAGGGAGAGTCAGAAAACTGGCAACAGATTGATGGGACACACAAAGAGGAACAATTGATTCCTTCAACCACTAAGCCTCCTTTATTCGCTCCTCCCATATCTTTCTTGGTTTCCCTTGCGGTCTTTTACCTACACACTTCATATCCATTATTCTCTTTAGAATCCTCTCCTTTTCCATCTTCATTAAATGCCCATACAATCTCAGTCTTGCTTCCTATACTATATCATGTACTCCCAATCTTTCCCAGATAACTTCATTCCCATGGCCTCTACTTTCATAGTCTTCTCCATAGCACCCATAGAACTCCCCCTGCTACGCTCTTCATTATTAAAGCCCCTCTACTCCCACCCTTCAATCCTTACAATTACTGTTGGCTAGTCATAGAATTGTAATGCAATAACATGATAATTGAAAAACCATTTTACCACTACAAAACTACCTAGTGTTTTTTCTGATTGTTCATTTTCACTGTCATTTAGAGCCAGTTTCATACTTAGCACACCTCAATACAAGGTAACACCTACCTACTCATGCTCTAATCGAATGAGCCAGTTTCTTAGTCAGACTGGGTACACCTAAGTGCAGAGCTATTCTTAATACAAGACTACACCTAAACTCAAATGGAATGGTGTGTTAAGTCTGACTATGAAACTAACCAATAGATCTTTAAAATGTATTACTCCAGTGATGGGCATAATCAAATGATTTTAAGAATCGAATTATCATTCGATTCTTTGAAAGATAATAGAATGAATCAAAATAATCATTCGAATGATTTTGAGAAGTAGTAAAGAGTCGGTGATAATCGGATGTTAGCTACTTCTAATTAAAAGTAGTTACTAGTTGCTAGTTTTGCTTTGCGGTACTAATCTCTTCGCCCTGCTGTCGGATCTCCCAGCACCCACTACTTTACATTTGCAGCTTAACAAACACTTTTCTATTACTGTATTTAGTTCCTTGTGCCGGTGTCAAAGACCAAAGTACAGCCACAACAAACTACTATACAGTGACCGCATTAGTCACATAAGTACCTCGCCATTAATAAAAATACTTTTGTGTACAATTAATAATAAAATAAAGAACATACATTTCCCTTTGTGTTTAAAAGAGTCGAAATAATTGACCTTTTTAATATTTCCTAAACATAAATATATATATATNATATATATATATATATATAAAAAGCTTACAATCCTATTTATATTTCAGGTAAGTGATAAAATACTTTCGATTTGAATATCTGAATCATTATATGCCTCCTGAAAGCTTCACTTAATATGAATAAAATGATAATATGATCTGAAGATTAAGGTCAGGCAAAATTTTATTAAATACATAAAAACTATACACTTATCTCTTTAATAAATTACGTTAAACGTTAAAAAAATTCTCTTTCAGCCAGTTCGAGCTATTTGTGTTTAGTTAATTAGGAAGGTAAAATTTAAAGGAAATGAAAAAGAACAATCTATGTAGCATAAATTATAATGTAGCAAAATAATCAAATCATTTTGTAATTTTAATTAAAATTATTTTTGGCTGATACTCGATTGTAAACTACAACCACTTACATTCTGTATAAAATTAGCCTTAGAATCATTCGAAACCGTAAGGTTGATTATTGTGTAGCAATGGGGGCTATTTATTGAAAATGAACCTATAGAAATGAAGACCTTTATAGAAATAACCTGGAAACATTCATAATCATAAGGTTGATCTTCCTCGGCACTTCTGGGAAGGGAGTGGTAAGAGAATGAATCGGCCAGCTCGTGTCAAGTCAACTACTGTTTTCATTCGAATGATTTTAAAAGAATCGATTCTATTCATCCTATTCTGTCCATCATTATATTACTCTAGAACTTGACATGGAGGACTGGACTAACTCATGGCTTAATTAGTATGGCCAACCAACACCACACCTACCTGAGTGATTCTGGCCAAAACACATTTTAAAAACTAGCAATCTTGTGACAGGGAAAGCTAGATTTTAAAATGTGTTTTTGTGTTTGTTGGTGTTTCATCTCAACACCAAAAACACTCCTAGGGTAAGTGTGAAAGTTATTCATCCTAAGGTGACCTGGTGGTCTAGGGGTAAGGTGTCAAACTTCTGTGCTGAGGGTCTGGGGTTCAATCCTCGGTCCCGGCACAGATTTATCTGATTGCCAAACCCTTCCTTCACCTCTGACAAGATGTGTATTAATCACAACTTGTGAATGTGAGGAATGCCAGGCCTCCACCGTGGTTCGGATTCCACATTAAACTGTAGGTCCTCCATTTCATCTCACAATCACCCTACCATTACACATTAGCGTAAGTGCGTATAACCCGAACGGGTAGTAAGACACGGTGCTAATAATAATATTCATCCTACTCCAAATCACTATTCTATATTTATAAATGTAATAAAAAAAATTGTCATATCCATGCATACCAAAGTCATTATTGCTTTATGTTGCAAATTTCTTGATACTGTCTCTAAAGACCATAATTTGGTTGCTAGAATGAAATCATCTCATTCTCTGTTCATAGGAACACTGTAAACAACTATAGAAAAGTGTCGAGTTTCTTAAAGAGTATTAAAAATATGATGTTGTTTTGTCAGTTTCCATTCATGGCCGAAAAGACTAGTCAGTACAGAAGTCTATTGACCACCATTTATATATTATTTGTAACATATCTGCATGTTATTAACATGTTTATATATTTAAATAGATTTGTTTGTATTTAGCTGTTAAACTGTTAAAATGCTTTAACTGTAAGACTTTGCTGTGAGATTTACTAAATGAAAACCAAAGTCTTAGAAGATCTTTGGTTATTTTTAAATCTAATAGATTTATCAATTTGGATATTATAGACTCAAATTTATTTCATTGTTTGTATTTAATGTTATATTCACATCTATCAAGACTTATAAAATAATTTTATTTGTATTCATAATTTTGAGTTAATACATTTTATGTAAGTAATCATAAGTTATAATATTACAAAGATACACATTTATTAATTACATTAATTTATGCATTGCTATTAAAATCCTTTGGTTTTTTGGCTTTTTATGGCCTCACACAATGTTAACCAAGGTAGTGAAGTGACCTTATCAATATTTAGGACAAGAAAGTAGTTTTAAAAATAGTTTTGTAATTGCTTTCATAGTTAAAATTGTCACAGGAGCATATTACTGTACTTGATATTGATTTAAAGGACATAAATGTGTGTGTTTGTGTTTGTAAATAAACAACTACACCGAGCTAACACCCCCGATAAACTAGTCTGAAAGCCGGTTGCATCAAAACATTGGTCCTCACATGAGAGTAAAGCAACAAAAAGGGATGCGTAAAAATAAAAAAAATCTTAACGAATTAATTTAATAATGTTTGTGTGAGGAGCTTGTATTTTAATGCACCCAAAGTGCATCTGACCAGAATTCAAACCCCTGCTTCCTGTTGAAACATTTAGCTTGCAAGTATTCAGCTAACTTCCATTGGGACATAATATTATAGACTTTTATGTTAAAATAACTTGAGAAATTATATTTTACCATACTGTATAAATACTTATTCAGTTAGTCACCAACTAGGATTTATTAAGTATTTAAAGTATTATATTTAGAGTCAAAAGTATTCACAATCAAATAACATGATTTGGACACCCTAAAAACTAAGTACAGTAAAATTAATAATATAACAAGTCCCTGTGAAGTGCACTAATTATGTTAATAACCTGACACATTAATCACTTGTAAAAATCAATATATTAATTAGCATAAAATAAAGAGAAGGGTTTGAGGTGACATTTTTGAATGCATTGAAAATCTCAGATTGTACTTTGAGATGGTTAAAATGGTAAAGAAAGTTTGGTTTTCTTTCATTTATGAAATATGTTATGATAAAAAAGCAAGGGAAAAACCTTTTTTAAATTAAATTGTTTCAAAATTCAATACAATCTTAGGTCAATTTAAAAATAAACAGTTTTTTCCCCTAATATCTGAAAACTAACAAAAGCAAAGTATAATTTCCAACTCAAATAAATATAAAATATAATATTTTCTTTATGAAAACGCTCATTAACAAAGATTAAAATGTTATATTAAAACTGAACCATTTTAATGAAGTAGTTATTTCTGGTGCCTTTGTCTAGCAGTTATTTAACCCAAGAGGTTTCAAATTTCTTTCATTTTGTATGAACTTCCTCACATCATTGTTGGTTAAGTCCTTGGAATATTTAATTTTCCCAAGGAATAATAATTATGGAGCAGGAAAGATTAAATAATCTAGCTTCAATACATTTTATATCCAACTAGAGAGAATTTACTTTAATTAAAAGATGAATTGTTTTATCTTTGTAATATTGCAGTGCTATAAATAATGTATTATTATTAAATAAATATTATGTAACAATAAATTTTTCTTTTTTATTATTTTTACCAATTTATAATTTCTACTGACATGATCACAAATATATCTAAATTAATAGACAATAGCTGGGAGTCTATATTTTTTATATATATAATAATATTTAGCACCGCGTCTTACTACCTCTTCGTGTCAAAACTTATGTACTTTTTACACTACTGGGCTAGGAATTGGGAAGGTTGAATATAGAGGAAGTGAACCCACATTTTCGTGGAGGGAGAGTGGAAAACCATTTAGGAAAAACCACCCCCAGTTCACCCGAGCGAGATTGGAACCTCGATCTCCCTGTCCTCGGCAGTCTAGCTCAACACGAAACTAGCGTGTTAGCTAACTACGCTATTGAGGCGGGTTTTACATATTTATATCTATATAATATTTGAGTTTGTAAAATGATCCTCAACTCGCTATTTGTGTAGATCACAAAGCTAGTAACAGTCTGTTCATTAAAACTCCATCACATCAGCCAGTGCAATCGATCCATACCGACTGAACGGCCACCTTTTGTTGGCGAAGGAAGTGCCAAACTCTGTAGATAGAGGGTATCTTGTGGTCAGCACAATGAACCTTCCTACCGTTAATCTCAGTTTTCTAGACCGGAGTCTCAACTGTTTCATTCATGTAGCTCCTAGTTTGCCCTCGCCAGTTTGAGTTAACTCTGTTACTGAACCACTAGCTCACATACACAGTATTCACTAAACAAAATATGGTTATACATTTGGATTTGGCCTAAGAAATTGTTTATAAACAACAAACAGAATGTTCTACATTTAATGTCATCATAATCTTCACAAATGATTTATTTTGGGAACCCTCAGATGTGTTCACTATAACTTGTGATTAAAATGTAATAAAACAATCATTTATAATTAAATGAATCACTATTTTCACTCAATGTAGGAGAGGTAATACCATATATCCATTCCAAACCATATGTTCTGCAAGACTGTTGATTTGTTGTTACTTTTGACAGTAAAACATTCACATAAACAATTTGTTTTTAATTATTAACCATTTTTATTTTGTCTCAACTTGAAGGACACATTATGTAAATACAAATACAGTCTACAATATTTCAGAAGGAATGGTATATTCTTCACCTCAATTTATATAATAGGTACAAAGATTGTGTCTCCGTGAATTTAATCTTGTTTATTTGACCTGATAAATCAAAATAAAAGTTACATTTGGGCTACACGATAAAAAGTTTGGAGCTTGCGTACTTAAGGCCCAGCTATAGATGAGAATATTGAACACATAGGCTTGGAGTAAAAGAGGCCAAGGGCGCATAAATGTATTGAATGAATGTTATTGTATTTATCAACCTAAAGAAAATCAAAGTTTAACCAAACCTATATGTTTATTATAATCAACAACTAAAGTTTATTTTAAAAATGCAATCCGTGAGGGGGCGTTCAAGTATTATATAAGCATATTTGGGGGGTTTGAGCTTTGCTTATCTTTATTAACAAGGGTAAGGGGTGTCAGAACAAAGCTTACTTAAGACAGAGGGAGCCGGACAAGAATGGCGCGGTGACCCAGCCACCCCAAATGGACACATCATAATCAAAAGTGTTGAGATGTGGATTCAGGGACCTTGGTCATCAGATTAAAAGTGGTTTAGAGTTTTTTTTATAACCTTATTAATTCATGTATTTACTAATCATACTTTTTATAATTTCATTTATATGTAAATTAATCTCTAATAAATTTTATAACATTTTTAATTTTACCTGTTTGGTACAGTGAATTTAAATTTGGTCTACAATAGTATTTATTGTTAATAAAGTGATTTTATAAATGGCATAAAAAATAATGGTTATTTCATTATAATTATTGTGAATATATTATTAAAAAAAAGTCATAAAATATAACGTTAGCATAACGAGGTGATGTAGGGTTTTTGCTTACCAAAATTGATCAAAACAGATTGATCCCATAAACCCTCAAGCCCCGCTTCGTTTGTTTTTAGTTGTTAAAAGCTGGAAAGTGCAAAATTACTTACAGGGGAGCCAAATTTATAGAAAAAAAAAATGCTGGCCAAAGACTTAATCATTAATTTTTCTTAGAAATTTATTTGAAAAAAAAAACAAAAAAAACAACACTTTTTCGACTATGAATAAGTTCAACCTTAGCCAGAAAAAAATTTCAGGCCAAAGGAAAGGTTTAGAGGAAGTTAGTTTTATCCTAGCTTATATAAATAATAAAAACCATCGAAGTTCAGTTAATGATTGCTTTTTTTATGGTATTGCCTATGCACTTATTTTTGTAGCATATATTATGTCACAGAAATGAAAGCTTCTAGGTATTGTTGTATACTACCAATAGATATTAATAATTTGATTGAAATACATTTTAAATCATCATAAACTCAATTTTGTGAGCGAGAACTCCAAGACACTATGATTCAATACGTTGACTAAATAGGTTTTGGTAGATTTGTCAGTTCAAACCCCAGTCAGGTCAAAGTTTACTAGTCTTAACTTTATGAAAAATTGATTGTCGTACCAAGGATTCCGAATTCTCTATAATTGGGATCTCAAGGAGGGGAAATACACCTAAATGTGTTGAGAGTCTTAAAATCATCATTATGTAAGGCCTACTTAATCATCAGATTGGAGCTACCTACTAGTTATATAACTTTTCTTGTCTATACTGTAGCATGTCACCTTAATCAAAATGACATCTACAAACTGTAATCCGCACAAAATGATAAACTATAATAAGGGAATCAGAAGAAGATAATTAAAACTGATGTATTCAGCCATAATATAATTTGGATTCTACTTACATTACGTGGATGTTCCCGGATACGATCAGTATAGTTTCACCAAACGTTCTGCTAGCATGGCGGAAGCAAAGGCGTGGCAGTTTCAACGCACGTTTAACCTCTTGACCTCAACATTGAAGAAAGACCAGACGGTCGTTGGTTCGTTGTCGCGAAGCCGCGAGCGACGACCAATACGCCCCTAGCAGACTTCCTTGGCAACTCTTTCTCCACCGGTCCAACCCCCCCTCCCCCCACCCCCCTTTTTATCCCCTTTCCCTTGTTTACTTGCCCAGTTTGCTAGTCAAGAAAAGAGTATATAACGGGTGACGCCTAGGTTCAAAGATTTTAGTTCATCATTGGATATCTTCGAAGAAGGAAACTCTGCTCCAGCACCTGTAGAAGATACTGTTGACAATGACGGTTAGGTCGTGGGTGTCACCATATGACTATGTAAGTTTTGTCAGTCAAAGTGTATATGAGATTAGTCCCACGTCTATCAGACGTGATGTTTTTGTTAGAGTGACTATGTTTAGTTTTTGTTAGTCAAAGTGGCTATGATATTAGTCCCCCCTCCATCAGACTTGTTTGCTTTAGTCAAGATGATTGTTTCCCTTATTTGTCCTTCAGACGTGATGTTTCAGTCAGATTGACTAAGTTTAGTTTTTGAGTATAGCAATTTTCTGTTAGTCAGAAATGTTTGACTACATATTTTTCCTATATCCTTATGATATAGCTTAAATACAGGAGCCTTGAGCTCTATATGTAATAGGACCCAGGCTTAAGAGTCCTCTTCTTCACAAGTTCATTCTTCCATTCTAAGTCCATAGGACTTCACGATATCACATGACGCTGTGGACATCGTGCTCATATGTTCACATTTTTGTATGGCTACAAGCAGGTTGTCTAACGCCTTTACATGAGGACATAGTTAGGTCAGTATCTCACAGCACTCTAGTTGGCATCTCTTATTCTGTGTTATTATTTTGGGTGCGCAAAGTGCGGAACATGGCTAAGTTTGTATGGTGGCCCGCACAGATAGTATTTTCTTTCGCCCCTTGGTTGGCGCTTCTTATGATTTAGTATTTAATGTTGGTGTATACTAAACTTGATGTTTAGCCCATGCTGTGGTTTATGACATAAATGTACTATTGAATGCTTTGGCAGTACTCATTGGGAAAGGACTAGCCATAGTATTATTTAATGGTAGACCCCTGATTGATAGCCACCTGCTAAAGCAATGAACAGTCTGTCCTCATACCATTTTTTATGTAGCCTCTCTGAGCCATTTCATTATTACAGGTCAGGCCTGCTAACCAGGCCGAGCTTATGTTAGTAACTATAGGATCTGATGTCTCATATTTATTTGTAGTTAATTCACCATGTTTTTTTGTTTAGGCCCTTCTGGTGGAAGTCAGGCGCTAGCCCGGCTGTGATGGAATCCAATACTCTCTGTATACATAACGTCTTTTTAACTGTTGCCGTGTCGTCTTGGACACGTATTCTCCCAAGCCACGGAAAGTTCCTATAACTTTGGAGTTGTTAAACCCTACCTTATTTTCCAGTTTAAAACGTAATATTGTTCATCTAAGAGTTACTAGTTTTCCTTTGCCTATTTAACGGACTTCAACCACTGTTATTATTCTTTGGTCCAACTTTATATTTTCTTTTACCAATTGTAACCCGATATCAACTATTATGTTATTGTATAATAAATCTATTTTTGTTACCTATTTAATTTTTTCACTGTTATATAATATGTACCTATATCTATACCGTTTCCTCCTCTACATATTAGAGTGAAGGGGAGGAGCGGTAGAATATATTTTGATATTGTTTACATAGCAAATAAAACAGTATTATTTCATACGCTATGGGTTTGTTATTTATCATTTGGGAGATTTAATAATTCTACAGATTAGTTCAGTAAGTAGTAGTTGTACCCTATAGATTAGTTCATTAAGTAGGAGTTGTAACCTCCACATTAGTTCACTAAGTAGTAGTTGTACCCTTCACATTAGTTCACTAAGTAGTAGTTGTACCCTACACATTAGTTCAGTAAGTAGTAGTTGTACCCTACAGATTAGTTCACTAAGTAGGAACCGTTACTTACAGATTAGTTCAGTTTGTAGGAGTTGGACCAAGTTTTTGTTCCTTGCAGTGGGTCTGTATTTAGCGGATATACAAACGAATGTTTTGTAATTCATCACCACGAGAATGTTAAAGTTAAATTTACATTTTTGACCCTAACTTGATGTTAGAATTTCTAACCTCTACATTTTGAACCTAGTAATAATATGTCTTTAGAACCATATTAGGTCTATCTATATTCTTTGTAGATTCCACTCCACTGCCGATTAAACTCTAGTCCTACATCTGAACAGAGATGACAAACCTTATTTAAAGGATTTGGGTTAAAATCGTTCTGGGTTACAATTTTAACTTTTATGTGATATTTAAAGCCGCTCTTTGGCTTTTATTGAGAAAGAGGTCTCACTGATTAATCAACTAACTTTAAGGTGGGGATCTACAGGGCGTGAGTAAAGACCAGAATATTTGTAAGTTGTGTAGCAAAACATTGTTTTGGTCAAAATAAAAAATATATATTTCTCCAGTAGAAACATAAAGTCTAATTTTCTTCACATGTTGATATCAACACTTTCAAATATTCATCATGAGCAGAGCGGCATTAGATGACAAACTTTAAATGAAAAGTAAAAGTTGTCATTAAACTCCAGAACACCTTTGACGGATATTTAAGAACTGTTGATTTCACCATGTGAAGAAAATTAAACTCTATGTTTGAAATGAAGCAGTATTTGATAATTCTTTTTACTAAGACAATGTTTTGATATAAAATCTGCAAAAAACACCTTTTCTCGCCTACACTCTGCATCCCATCATAAGTACTACATGCAACAATCGTCTGAATGTCTATACCCCAATTTTTTACAGGGAGAACAGTATCTGATGGTTACCAATACAATTTCAATGTATTCATGAAATACGGCAATGTTAACTTTTGTAACCTTTGATAGACATTATCAATATGTATAAAATAACACAAATAATATAGTAAATAGTCATCAAAGTATGTCCACAAAGAAATGTGTTTGAATTTTCTAAACTGTTCCTCCATTTAAAATCAAGTTACTTTGGACGACTTCCCTTTCAACCCTATCAATATTTAGTTCGTGATGTAGGACTAGAGTCCATTCGCCACTAAAATTAGATAAGTGACAGCTAATAAAAGATATCAGATATACTTTCATGTATCTATCCGCCAAAACATATGATATGGCAGTCAAAACTTTCACAACAAAGCAATGTGTGCTAAGCTATGGTTTTCTTTTAACCGTTTTAACATCTTCTGCTAGCTGTCAGTTACCCCCACCCCTATGGCGAATGGACTTACTAGTAGTTCAACCCCCCTTCCCCCACATTACCCCCTCACAACCCCTTCCAACTACCCCCAAAATTTGACTATTTTTACTATTAGTATTTATGGTTTAAACAATATCAAAATAAAGATACAAGAAAAGATGTAAAACTGGTCCCTGCTACGATTCTTATGTTAAAATACATTTTTACAAATATTATATTTTGTGTTTATGGTCAGTACAATACAGTACAGTACGTACCTACGTTTCTGTGGGTTCTCAGCTTTTAATTGTGTCTTCTTGTATTTATAACTCCCGCCATTTATCAGACTCACGCATTTACTTTATTGAGTACGGTATAATATCTAAAGTATAATTTCCATTCGCACTTGCTTGTCACTTATTTCATCCTTGGAAACTGGTGATGTTTACGTTAACTAGAAAATAAAAAAACTTCATTCGTCTTGTATTCGGCTGGAAAATTTTGTTTTCTGAGAGAATCACTAATAAAAAGAAGCTATTAAGTGTATAGATTAGGTTAAAATGACTACGTTCTGCTATGACTGTTTTAACAGATGTAGCAGACAAGTTAGAAACGTTTGCGCGAGTTATCGTGGAGTTTTCAGCAGAATTTTGGCGCGGTTTAAACTTAGGAAATCCAAGAGGGGTAAGTCGCATTTTGATCTAATTAAGTAACATACAGGCTTTTGTGTATCTTCGTGTTATAATTGAAAGGCAATGTTGACCATAAGACTTATTTAATAAAACTGCATGTCTAACATTTACAATTAAATGTCTTACAGTGTGAATAGAAAAAGTTTTACAAAGAAGATACTTTAACTTGTAGATGTTGGTGCGCTCGTGGAAAATATTTTCAAGGCAATTCTTCTATTTACGAGTGAAAAAGAAAACTTGTACAGCTAGTTTAATTACCATTGTTGCATCAACAGTACCCAAACCATTGAAAATTATTTCGCAGCAGCATAGCAGTTGCAATTAAATAACAAATCTCGCAGAAAAATTACAAAAGAGGATAAAATGATACCATGGGATGAGCTTTCTGTAAATTTACGACAATGCCCCGAGTAAGAAACTATACTAATGTTCGAGATGTTTTATATTAGTGGTCGACAAACTACGGCCCGCAGACCTGATCAGGACCACCGCCTATTATTGTGAACTAAAGGTTGTTTTTATAATATTCACCCGCCTCGATGGCGTAGTTGGCTAACGCGCTAGTCGTGTTGAGCTCGTCTGCCGAGGACGGGGAGATCGAGATTCGAATCTCGGTCGGGTGAACTGGAGGTGGTTTTTCCTAAATGGTTCTCCACTCTCCCTCCACGCAAATGCGGGTTCACTTCCTCTAAATTCAACCCTTCCAACTCCTAATCCATTAGTGTAATTAGTACTTAAGCGTATAACCCGAACGGGTAGTAAGACGCGGTGCTAAAAAAAAAATAATATTCGTTTTGTTTATTTCTTCTTAAGTCATTATGTATAAAGAAGATTATATAAATGGTGATGATAATTTTTTTTAATTCTATTGGTTTTAATGTTTGTTTTGTCAATGATGTTTATAATTACAAAGATGGGAGGATACCATTGGAATGGACTTGAAAGAGATAGGTTGTAATGAGGTGAACTGGATAGAACTAGTTCAATATAGGGATAGGGTGCAATGGGGTGGACTGAATATATACTAGCTCAATGTAGGGATAGGGTGTAATGAGGTGGACTGGATAGAACTAGCTCAATATAGGGATAGGGTGCAATGGGGTGGACTGGATAGAACTAGCTCAATGTAGGGATAGGGTGCAATGGGATGTACTAGATAGAACTAGCTCAATATCGCCACGTCTACCTGCTCAGGTTTAACGCATATATGATTATTAATCTAACGGGGTAGGGATGAAGAAGGAAGAATGTTAGAAGTAATTCACCCACATTTGCGTAAAAGGAGATTGAGAAGCCATTAATAAAAACCACCCTCAGTATACCCGACTGGTATTCGAACCCTGGTCTCCCGGTCTTTAGCATGACACAGTCTAACATGAGAGTGAAGCCGCATACCACTCGGCCACTGAAGCGTGTTATTATATGGTTAGGTTTATCAACAGATTTTTATGATGCGGAACAATAGTTTTGAGCCCCCAAAAATAACAAACGTTACTGTATTTTAAATTATTTTATAATATGTTTTCAAATGCAATAGTTCCTTTAAATAACCGTTTACTGCATTAATTATTATTTATTAACATGATATTTTCAAAATATTTTCTAAAGTTTGAAAAATAAAGCCTCTTTTAAAATATAAATTACAAGAAATTTCAACTTCATAATATTTTATTTCCCACTACAATATTTCACATGTCAGAATGGCCGAGCGGTCTAAGGCGCCAGACTCAAGGCTACACCTTGTTCATGATTTGAGTGTAGAGTATTCTGGTCCTCATTTGAGGGCGTGGGTTCGAATCCCACTTCTGACAGTCTTTTTATCTAATATTAAATCGACACTTTCTATTCAACTAGCCCATTTATAATATTAGCTTTAACAACCTATAATAGCTTTCATTGAAGTCGATATTTTATTAAGTTTATTTAGCTTATTATAATTCCACACGTTTCACTAACTTACCAAAAATATATTTGTATAAAATTTTAATATGAATTTTGTTAGTAAAAAATGTGGACCTTTTGTTTTCTTTCTCATATATAAGTAGATAATAACCTTTATATTACCTCTTGGCCTTTAAAGTCTAAAATATCTATAACCCAGCCCTTCTCTGAAAAGGTTTAACAACCCCTGCCCTATATCCTAATGAACCAAATATAAAGCTCAACATTAATGTAGTGCACTTGTGATTTATATTTTTCCTGAATCGAGGCAAAGGTTGAAATTTGCTGTGCAACAATGATTACGTGGTCATCTTTTAACCTAAATAATCAACTCTTCTGCACCATCATTATCAGAGTCTGTAGATATGATATCCACATGTACGTTCTACAAGAGTTCAACTATAAATTTACCAAGCATCATTTATATAAATATTACAAATACATTTTCCATACAGGGTGCGGCAGAAACAGTGACCCATTTTAAACATTATATTTCATCATTAGACATTATAACTGCATGTTATTACTATAAACTGTTGCCAAGAACACTTGACATCATTCCTTACACTAGTCACCTTTCGTAAACTACGTCCTTCAGGTGACCACCATTGTTGGCAATGCAATCTTCGGCTCGAACACTTGCATTCGTCATAACCTTACACAGGGTTTCTTGTGTTATTTCGTTAATTTCGGTGTGAATGTTGTTTTTAAATTCCTGAGTGTTTGCTGGCTTGTTTGCATAGACCTTGAATTTCAGAGATTTCCACAGAAAAAAAATTCACCGGAGGATAAATTGGGCGAATGGGGTGGTCAGTTTACATCCCCAAATCGGGCAACAAGGTGGTGTGGAAACATTCTTCGGAAAGTCGTCGTGGACGTTCTTGCTGTGTGAGCGGTTGAGCCTTCCTGTTGAAACCACGACACCATATTGATATTCTTGCGGCGTATATGCATTGCTACGAACTGTCGTAACATAACCTCATACCGTTCTGCTATTACTGTGACAGTCCCACCGGCGTATTATAAAACAAATACTAAAAAAAATGAACCAACAATATACAGAGAAGACACGCCACGCCACACAGTAACTTTTTGTTTATGAAGTGGTCATTCGTGAAGGTAAAGAGGATTTGCAGGCGCACAGTACCTTAAGTTTTGTTTGTTGTCATAGCTATTTAAATGAAATCATCCATCATCATCATACTGTTGAAAAAAAATTGGGCTGTGTGTTTATCATCTCCAGAATCTGCATACAGAAAGATTGACGTGACTAAATCTCTGGGCAATAATTCATGCGTCCCTTGAATCTGGTAAGGGTGGGCCTTAATATCCAGATGCAATATACGGCATAAACTTCTGTCCGATATGTTGAGGGCTTGCGAATGCTGACGAACAGATCGTCTTGGACTTTGCTCTAAAGCAGCTCTTACTGTTGCAATATTGTCCTGGGTGCAAACCGTACGTCGCCTAACATGTGGCTTCTTGGTTGATGCAGATGCTGTTGTTCTGAAATCCTTGACCATCTCGTGATCGTCTTCCACGTTGACACCTGTCTATTATTGCAGATAACAAAGTGTTGCCGAAACACATACCGAGTAGTCTCAACACTATCAGACCTGCCATGGCGACGTAGTTAGCTAACGCGCTGGTTTCGTGTTGAGCTAGATTGCCGAGGACGGGAAGAGCAAAGTTTGAATCTCACTCAGGTGAACTGGGGGTGATTTTTCCTAAACGGTTTTCCATTCTCCCACCACGCAAATGCGGGTTCACTCCCTCTAGATTCAACCTTACCAATTCCTAACCCAGTAGCGTAGCTAGTACTTAAAGCGTATAACCCGAATGGGTAGTAAGATGCGGTGCTAAATAAATAAAATAAATAAAAAATAAAAAACATTATCAGCAAGCACACTTGACAAATGTTTCAACACAAACGCACGATGTTCATTGAACCAACGCTCCATGCTGACTGCCAAGGTCCACCTATACGGGTTGACAGCAATGCTTTGAACTACACTGCGCATTGGATTAAACATTAGCGCTCTAGAACTCCATGATCGATAATGGCGCACGGTTTAAAATGGGTCATTGTTTCTGCCGCATTCTATATACATCTTATAACATAATTCCGTAAGTATTTTAATTGTGGGACCTGGGCAAGTCGTAGTACTGTTGTTAATGGCTCATTTTACAGATCTCAAGACCAGGGGCCGGGTGAAATAAAAGTTTCTGTCTAACTTGCACTCAATTTACCTAAAAACCTCCTCTAAGTTAACTCCTTTGTAGAAAACGTGAAGTCAGGGGCCAACCTATCTATGACTGGACTTGTACCCAAGCCATAAACGGTGACGTCAGTTTCCATCCCCCTTCAGCCCCTCTCCCCACCCTTCTTACCCTTACTTTCATCCAGGACGATCCACAAGTATTTTTTCTAATTTATTATGCTTTACAAGTGAATTCACCATTTGCTTACTGGTTTGGCTACCTTTTTACTATGTTCAATAATTATTAACTAATTTCACCATCATTTTGCAAACTTTTGAAATAACTAACTCTCAAAAATGTCTGTTTCAATTAACTTATTAAGTAAACATACATCATCATCAGTTTAAGTTCGTTAAAATATCAAGTGAATAATATAGTAAACTATAGTAATTTTAATTATAATTATTCTCTTAACATTGATTCATGAGCTTGATACTCTTAAATGTAATGTTCTAATTTTAAGACGTATTTTGTTACAAAGGCTCTTATAATATGCTTCAACCGTCATGCTTCATGATATTTAATATATTTAATACAACTATATCTAATACCTTTTATAATTTTATAAATTCGTAGTACATTGATTGATTCACAAATTATATCTCTTTACTAAACTTTACTATGTGTTTACAAAAGATGATGATAATAATATACACTGTCAAAGAGACATCTAGTGTACCTGTATCAAAGTAGCCTGAGTATTAGACCAGACACGAGACTATTGTTCATCAACTGTGTTGCTGCAGTCGACATTTGCCTCGAACCCGAGGCGCAGAACACCGACCGTCACCCTAACGAGGACCCCCCTCCGACAGCCATTGGGGACATGGAAGTCTTCAGAGGAGAACTGGTACCTTGGAGGAACACCACGACCCAACTGCATGCTGGGACCTCAAGTCAAGGTCGCTGGTCAGGCACAACACAGGCCTCCTTCAAATATCATTTGTTTGTGGATACAATCCTAGTGTTCGTTTATGCTGCATCCTCGCTGCTGGCACATGGATGCTCGCCAGGCACCTCACTGCTGGCACATGGGTGCTCGCCAGGCACCTCGCTGCCGGCACATGGATGCTCGCCAGGCACCTCGCTGCTGGCACATGGATGCTCGCCAGGCACCTCGCTGCTGGCACATGGATGCTCGCCAGGCACCTCGCTGCTGGCACATGGATGCTCGCCAGGCACCTCGCTGCTGGCACATGGATGCTCGCCAGGCACCTCGCTGCCGGCACATGGATGCTCGCCAGGCACCTCGCTGCCGGTACATGGATGCTCGCCAGGCACCTCGATGCTGGCACATGGATGCTCGCCAGGCACCTCGCTGCCGGCACATGGATGCTCGCCAGGCACCTCGCTGCCGGCACATGGGTGCTCGCCAGGCACCTCAATGCTGGCACATGGGTGCTCGCCAGGCACCTCGCTGCTGACACATGGATGCTCGCCAGGCACCTCGCTGCTGGCACATGGATGCTCGCCAGACACCTCGATGCTCGCTATGGAGCATTTACCCTGCATCTGTTCATATTGCTATAAGATGCTGGCATGAGAGGTTGGTCGTGTTTCGTGTGAAGGAACGAAGCTGTCTCAGTCATATTAATACAATGATAAGGATTAATTTTTGACAAAAATTTAGTTTATGACAAGGAGGAAGAGGAGAAGGTATGGAGTGAATCCTTTGAATCAAGAAGACTCAAGTTTCGAGATGCTCGGAAAACCAACTGATTTGTTACCATCGCTATAGCGAGGATAGCAGTGGGCAGTGAGGCGAGCAGCGCTGATGCAGGAGAAATGCACCAATAAAGATGACTAGTTTTGTTTCATCTTCGCCACAGTCACATCCTTGTTCATAGCTCGGCGATGTGCCAGCAGCGAGGATGCAGCATAAACGTACCCTAGATTATAACTACCGGGAGAACACGGGAGAAAGAACCTTTTTTTAAAAAAAAATTACTTTTGACGTCGACATTGGCAATATTATAGTCTACTAGCTAGATCCCTGTTCTTCGCACGGGATATTGTGTTATTATTTATTTTTTGATGAAAATGAGGAATTTTGGTTTGAAGCTTAATGGCGTGGTTCCTAGCGCTACCCGAGAAACACCGCAAGGAGGTGGCCATGTATTGTTTCTGATGGGGAGTCTTATTTTCGGCATGCCCTCCTCTTGCCTACTACCTGGGGCGTTATCAGATTATCGTGGCTAGACAGGTCTCCCCCCTCTCACCATTCCCCTCCCTCACACTACCCCGGGCCGGGCCCTCTCACTAACACAGACACTGCAAACACCACAAAATTCAGCAAAATATAAACTACATACTTCTACCGTCTCTTGGAGTTGCATATTAAAACGTAATTACATATTTTAATTAATTGTCTGTATTCGCTTTTTTCCACCCCTTATAAGCATCTACGAGGTTAAAAATAATTGCTATATTTTTTAGAAGGCATTATTAGAACAAATTTATCGGATTATTACCTTTTAAACGCTTAAAAAGAGTTCATAAACAATATTTTTGATTAGGGTAGTTACCCCAATTTCACCCCCTTAAAAACAAAATATCGGAATGAAACATCCTTACTTTTCCTAATTAGCTTGTAAGGAACACCTGTGCCAAATTTCATCCCTCTAGCTTCGTGGGTAGTGTGAGAATTAGTGATAAATGAGTCAGTGAGTCAGTCAGGGCTTTCGTTTATTTATTTATTTATATATATATTATTAGTATTATTGATAATATATTATATCAAAAGTGATTTGTAGATCACAAGACTTACCGTGAGAAAGAGTTTTAGTAACATCTTTTCATCCTACATTGTTATTACTATAATTTGATATTATTATAGCCAGCCAATGAATGTATAGTCTTGTATAGAATTTTGAATTCTAAATTTTAGCCTAATTTTCTTGTCCAACCAAACAATGTAAGCGCATTTTTTAGGGAAAATCTACCAAGTAAAAAAATAAACTAGTGAGTAGTAAAATATGTACAATTACACAAAACTGATTATGATACATAAAAAAATATAAACAAATTAATTATTGGAGGCTACCGTATGTGTCCAAATATGATTGTTAAAAAACACAAAACCTGAAAAATCAAGGATAGAGAATGAGATGATTAGAATCCCATCACAAAGAGGGTAAAAGGAGTCTAATGCTATCAACAAGTGGGTAAAAAGAGTCTAATGCTATCAACAAGTGGGTAAAAGGGGTCTAATGCTATCAGTAAGTGGGTAGGATGGGTACAACGCTATCAGCAAGTGTGTAGGAGGGGTACAACACTATCAGCAAGTGGGTAGGAGGGGTACAACACTATCAGCAAGTGGGTAGGAGGGGTACAACGCTATCAGAAGGTGGGTAGGAGGGGTACAACGCTATCAGCAAGTGGGTAGGAGGGGTACAACGCTATCAGCAAGTGGGTAGGAGGGGTACAACGCTATCAGCAAGTGGGTAGGAGGGGTACAATGTGGAATATGTATAAGATCAACACGTCTTTTTACTTCACGTTCGGGTTACACGCAATTCAGGTATAAAGCAATAATGTTTCAAGTGTTGTTATTTTTGATGAAATTGTGAGTTTTAGCTCTTTATCGTCATTGTTTGTTTACAGTGGTACCATTAATGCAAAGCTCCAAGAGACAATCACTATCAAGAGATTTGAGCAGCAGTATAATCTACTTGAACACAGAGTTCAACAATGATATACCGGAGGGAAGAATCGTGAAGAGTATTCGATCCACATACTTCGGTGAGAAAGATTTCTCCTGTAACAAACTCTTTTTTTCAACGTTACTCCCACTTTACTTACTTACATACTCCAAGGGTGCGGCCAGACTGGTTCTATTTTTCAATATTTCACGCTTGACCCGGTACAGTCTAGTTTACAGGCGCCAGGCAATATTATTGTATATTGGTTCATTGAGTGCTAGGAAAACTTCTCATTCTGACATTATTATTAATATCGATAGGTTTAGCACACTTCCTACTAATGGCCTAATTTAATTGGTAAGATCATAAACCATACCTATATACAACGTGTATCTAAAACATTGCATCAAACTTTGGCAGGCTATTCCTGGGGTGAAAATAGAATAATTCACATCAGCAACCTAGGGTCCATCTTGAATAATAAGGGCGGTATACACCCCTAGAGACAGAGCTAAAAACGACTGTTGTGTGAAATATTATGAAAACTGCTTAGGGTATTACAACGAGTATTTGTATACTACTCATTGAAACCTTGATCGTTAATAAACTAAATGTGCTGTTACCGTTACCCACCCCCATTATGTAATAAAGGGAGGGGTTGTAAGACTTTTTTCTACAATAAAATATGTCAGAGTAAGTATTACCGATTTTGACTTAAGATTACAAAACATGAAGTAAAAATTAACAAAAAAAGGTGTCTTGAAGAAACTGTCTAGCTTTCCCCGTTTCCGAGATAATCATGCATGTTTGATTTCAAAAACAAGTGTTAATTCCTGCCAGGTAGGAAGCCAGTTATCTGTGTTGCTGGCTGTGTTAGGTACATTTGTCTCTGAGCTCAAACTTGTGTGATTATCTCGGAAACGGGGAAACTAGACAGTTTCTCCAAGACACCTTTTTTGTTAATTTTTACTTCATGTTTTGAAATCTTAATTCAAAATTGGCAATACTTACTCTTAAATATTTTATTGCAGAAAAAAGTCTTACAGCCCCTCTTTTATTACATGATGGGGGTGGGTAACGGTAACAGCACATTTAATTTATTAATGATCAAGGTTTCAATGAGTATTATACAAATATTCATTGTAATACCCTAAGCAGTTTTAATAATATTTCACACAACAGTCGTTTTTAGCTCTATCTTTAGGGTTGTATACCGCCCTTATTATTCAAGATGGACCCTAGGTTGCTGATGTGAATTATTATATTTTCACCCAAGGAATAGCCTGCCAAAGTTTGATGCAATGTTTTAGATACACGTTGTATATATGAGTATGGTATTTCAAAATGTGACGGGCCAGCTTGAACTCAATTTTTCTACAGGTTATGGTATAGGGAAGACTCAAGTTAGCCCGCCACATTAATTGTTCTCTAGATTTTCTAATTTTAGAGCACATATGTTCATTTTCGGGCACATATGAGCAAAAACGGAGCACAATGAAGTGACATAAATAATTTTTAGTTATGTTGTGTTTTTCAATATGTGGCGGGCTAGCTTGAGCTCAAGTTGGCCCGTCACATTAAATATTTTCTAAAGGGGCCAGTTTCACAGCACAAATGTTCATGTTTGGGCACATATGAGCACAAATAGAGCACAAACAATTGAACAAAACTTTTTTTTCAATGTGGCGGGCCAACTTGAGTTACGTATGTTTGGGACTTTTTTTACCCATTTTAATGAGTACTACAAGATCCTACATTTCTGAACCCATTATTTTTTTTAACACTCTGTATATCATAGCTGCTAATAATTGTTATTATTGTATTCTAGGACCAGCCAAGTTTGAGGAATACTACGTCCCCTATAGGACAGGTAAGGCATAGGCATTGAATCATTTACTGTACCTGTGATAGGTTGGCAGTACTGACAAGACACAGGCAAATTATTGAATTATAAAAAATAGGTTCATATTTATTTAACATTTGATTGTTCAACAATTAAATTTGAAGCGTATAGCTCGAACGGGTAGTAAGACGTGGTGCTAAAAATATAAATTTATCAAGACTAAAAAACAGTTCCTTGCTCTATATAAATTGTTATTTGTAGTAAACTAAATCTGTTTATAGTTTTGTTCTAATAATCTTAATTTTAGTCAGGTTTACTAAGATTACTCAGAGTTCCCTTCTTACTCCACTATAAATAAACATCTACGTCTAGCATACAATTTCCTATGCGATCACGTTAAATTATTTTAGAAATAAATTTAATCAGCTTAAATGTTGGAAACCATTAGGAAAAAGAGAAAAATATGTGTCAAACAAAAGAAGTACACCGTATTTGTCAAATATTAGGCCTACTATAGTGTTTAAATACATGGGAAATTAACTCTCTTTGAAAGTGTATTTTTCATTAATCTCTCTACTTAGCCTATATTACTAAAAAACACAAATTCGCTAGCAGAATTATTAATTATTCAGCATGTTTTTAGGTGAAATCAATTTTATTTCATATATACCAATATACGTGAGCTATAATAATATTCAATAAAAATAGGAGGTCTCATTTAGAAAAATAAATGGTACGGAACCGGACTTTCTCGCTCTATTGTTTAAAAATGGAGATATTTACTCAAAATTCGTAATATATGTGAAACAAAATAATATACATTAGCAAACCCAAGCATAAATTGCACTATATTATGTAAAACATTTTTTAAATCCCGGTTTTAAATTTTATAATTTATTTTTAAAGAATTAATGTCCTTATTTGTATGTTTGGACCTATAAAAAAGATTAATATTGGGTCCACAAGGGCCAACACTTCGTATTAAAATTTAGATTTCCTGTTAAAGTTTTCGATATTTTATTAGGTGTTGCATATCTTCATGTCATCGCGTTGTTATTAAATTCCTCATTTATAAACTTTACCAATAAAAAATGTAAATATTGACTATTGAGTCTAAAATGGAGATAGATCACTGTTGTACAAACATTTCTCCAAGAGTTTTAAGGAAAAATAACAAACTTTTTGAGATTTACTTATATTTAAATACTCTATGGCATTAGAGAATTATTACGTTAAAAATTAAGTAGTATCTTTATACAACTAAGGCTCACAAAATTGTATTAATATATTTGGCAATATCTCAGAAACAGTTGGTTTTATACAAATGTATTTCATATAAAAGTTTTTTTATTTTTAATAGTACTATTATTTTGCAATGATAAATTATTTAGTATCTCAAATAGTTGCGAAGATACGGAAATTTCAGCTTCTGTAAAGTACCCTAAAATTCATTTTCATGGGAAAATGAAAATAACCAGTTTATTTATAATCTTAATCAACGCCTAGATACGAATTTTAATCAAAATCGTTAGAGCCGATTTTGAAAAAATCAATATTTTCTCTTTTCGCCCTTTATTAAACTACTCTTAATTTTAAGTTTAAACAGATATACAGACAGACGCCCTTGCACTTTTTAGGGTTCGGGGGGTCATGAGACGTCGAGATCCATCAACATTTCAGGTTAGATTTTTTTACGGTTGCAAAACTTTACCTTTTGTGTTGGAAAAGTTAAAAAATAAAAATATTGTCGTATAGCTTGAAAGTTATTGGTTTTATAAAAATATGTTTCAAATAAACTATGTGTATTATAAATAGCTCTACAATTTGTAATGATAAGTAATTTCATATCTCAAATAGTTTCGGAGATATGATCAAAAATAAGAATTTACGCATCAGACCGGAGCCCTTAAAGTAATTTTGCCGCAATATTGAGGGTAGCCATTTTGTTTGTAATATTTATATATGTTTAGAAATGAAATTTAATCAAAATTGTTAGAGCCGATTTTGAGAAAATCGACTTTTTCTCTTTTTGCCCTTAATTTTAGGGTTAGATATCCAATTCCAAAAACTCCTTAGGGCAACCCTATAAAAACCCTAAATACCAAGTTTTAGCCCGATCGTAAAATAGTTTAGGCTCTAGTTGGAGGTACAAACAGACAGATGGACAGACGGACAGACGGAAATTGAAAAACAACTTTTTCGTATTCGGGGGCTCATGAAACGTCGAGATTCTTCAAACTCTCGAGTTCAATTTTTTTGACGATCACAATACTTTCTCTACCTGTAAGATAGCGAGAAAGTAATAAGTGACCTTAACGTGACCTTAGAAACGTCACTCAAGGTCATAGCAACCTCACCATCTTACCTTTTTCCTCAAAATCAAACAACTTTTGTTTCATTTTTTTTTTCAACAATGCATTGTTTTCGAGATCCTTCTGTGGACAGTTTTCAAATGAACACCTGATATAAAATATACATGCATAAATATATAGTCTGCATACATATATATTTTTATATAGATATATATTTGTATCTATATTTATATATAACACATATTTATTCATATAATATTATACATATTTTATAAATATAAATATACATTATATATAAATATATATTATATATAGGCCTATATAATATATACAAATATTTTATACATATTTATAGAAATTTATACATAGGCCTAAATATATAGATCTATTTGTATATTTATAGAAATTTATATTTATTATAAATATATATGTATAAATATATAGTATTATTGTATTTAACTTTAATAACAATACATGTTCTTTTAAATAATTTGTTTTAGCTTCTGAACTGTCAGAAATCAATTTTTGGAAAAACATGAGAATGAAGTGAGCCCAGCAGAGTAGAGTCAATATTTATTAAAATCATCAGTTTAGAGGGAAGTAAAGTATTTTTATTCTAAGCAATTCGTAAAAATAGTAATTCTCGATTTAAAATCAAAATCTTTAAAATACATAAGGACAATTGAAATTGAAAGTGAATAAAAAAAATATTAAAAAAATCTATGTTTATTAAAAAAAAATTTAATTGTAATAAAGGGGAAAAACTTTTTCTATTTACATTTAAAGTTGTTTAATGGTAGTAGTTTATGGATCAGTGATTTTAGAAAAATTGGAATTATTTCTTAAACTGCTTTAAAGATTCTATGCAAAATGTATTTGGTTCAAAAATGATATCTGTTAAGTTATTTCATTAAAAATAATTATATATTTTGGTTTTTCTTAATAAAATCATTTAATATTATTATTATTATTATTATTATTATTATTATTACTATTATTACTATTCGAATGAATTCTATGTTATTGTTTGGTTGGAATTTGGATTTCCAGTGTATTGCATAATTCAATCCAAAAGTCAGGTGCTGCAGTTAAATATTTAAATTTAAAAATAAAGCCATACCCTAACATTATTTTTATCTTAAAGTTTTTACATCATTTATTTTTTTATTTTTCACTACAACTATTTGAGGAATATACCGGCGTGCTGCTGGCAGTTTATTGAATAATTTAGGAATGATGCAACTTAATTCTTTACCATAAGAATTTAAATAATATCTGATTATTTGCACTTCTTTGTTAATTGTTGACTGAGTGTTATGTGAATTATGATAAATTTGTTTGTATTTAGGCCTAATATCCTATAATGAACTTGTATTCATATAGTTGATTTAGAAGTAGAATTTTAAGTATTGAATGTGTATTTGTTAGCATTTTTGATAGGTACCATTTGTAATTTTCAGGATTTTTTCTTGTATATGTATAATTTTGATAGTATAACATTCTGTTATGTAAATGTAAAGCTCAGAATATACAAAACAATTATTTTACCAGTTGTTCTCTATGGGTGTGAAACGGGGCTCTTACCTTGTTTGACCAAAACCAATTGAAAGTTTTTGAACGTAAGGTGCTTAAGAAGATATTGACTTAAAAAAAATAGGATGAAGATACTTGGAAGTGTGGGAGGCTACATAATGATGAGTTACATAACCTATACTCATAACAAGACATTCTTAGGATAATAAAATCTCGTATATTGCGGTGGGCAGGACATGCAGCGTGAATGGGAGATACTAAAACTGTGGTATTTACTGACAAACCTAATGAGATGAGACCATTGCGAAGAAATAGATGCAGATGGGAGGATAAAATTGGAATAGACCTGAAAGAAATAGGGTGTAATTAGGTGGACTGGATAAAACTAACTCAAGATAGGGATAAAATGTAATGAGGAGGACTGGATAGAGCTAGCTCAAGATAGGGATAGTGTGTAATGAGGTGGACTGGATAGAACTAGCTCAAGATAGGGATAGTGTGTAATGAGGTGGACTGGATAGAACTAGCTCAGGATAGGGATAGTGTGTAATGAGGATGACTGGATAGAACTAGCTCAAGATGGGAATCGTGTGTAACGAGATGAACTAGATAGAACTAGCTCAAGATAGGGATAATGTGTAATGAGGTGGACTGGATAGAACTAGCTCAAGATAGGGATAGTGTGTAATGAGGTGGACTGGATAGAACTAGCTCAAGATAGGGATAATGTGTAATGAGGTGGACTGTATAGAACTAGCTCAAGATAGGGATAGTGTGTAATGAGGATGACTGGATAGAACTAGCTCAAGATGGGAATCGTGTGTAACGAGGTGAACTAGATAGAACTAGCTCAAGATGGGAATAGTGTGTAATAAGGTGGACTCGATAGA
>CABFWO010002114.1:123828-136537 GCA_902155825.1 Timema genevievae | reverse complement strand
CCAAATAGTTCAATATATGGACGTTTCTTAGGAGTTGCGCTGATAGCGCTTCTCAAATTTTACAAGGTAGTCCTTCCACTTAAGTAAGGAGTGTTTCATTAAGAAATAATAAGACTAAAAATATGAATATGTTAATATTGTTTTAGTGCAAATAATATGGATTGAATAGTTATCGTAAAAATTATTGTTCTTGACATACCTCATTGATACGTTTTAACAACCAAAGCGGTAATATTTTTCTATAATAATTCTTAATATTCTTAATATTCTTACTAATTCTAACAATTTTGCATATGCTATATTTCTATATTTTCTATTTTAAACCACTAGTCAAACTTTAATATCATCTTACATTGTTCATTCATTAAAATTTTCTAATTTGTAATTGTATTCTGAATAAAAAAAATTCCACAATTTGATTAAATTTGGTCAAACAGCAAATTTTGTTCAACTTATTTTTCGTCAGAATTTTGTCTAATTCTTTTTATTATTGTCAATTAACTTTTAACTATTCACTCCATATTATTTACATTAAACAATATTAACATACTCATATTTTAAAGTCTTATTATTTCTTAGAATGCTTTGTTTTGAACTTAGGGCCTAGCAAATGGCTGTTTAAAGAAGATTTATATATTTTTTGCATCGCATCTTACTACCCGTTCAGGTTATAAACGTATGTACTAATTAAACTAATGTGTTAGGGATGGAGAAGGTTTAATTTATATGAAGTGCACCCTATTTGCGTGGGTGGAGATTGGAAAACCGTTTAGGAAAACCCCCCTCAATGCACCTGACCGGGATTGACCCCATTCTCCCCGTATTCTTCAGTCTAGTATATTTCTAGAGTAGTGCCTTAGACCATGCGGTCACCGAAGCGGGTAAAGAAGGCTTAGCTCTAGTTCCCTTTAGGCCTATACTATAACTGTGACAATTACTTACAACTTCGTTAAGAATGAGCTAATTGTACCTTCTAATACATATTTAACTAACATAACACACGCACCGGTGGGCACGGAGACAAAGACGTCAGTCTCGTCTGGTTTGCCTGTGATGGGGGTGGGTGTTCAATCCCGGTCGAGTGTGTTGGGTAAACATCCTATAAATGTTAGCTTTATTCCATTAGTTTAGATATGCGGATAACCTGGGGACGGGCAGTAAGAAGCGGAGAGAAATAAAAATGGTGTAACTCAAAAGTGCAAAGTTGTTAATGGTATTGAGATGTGTGAGTAAAGTTCGCTTCTTCTGTGGCGTAAACCGTCATTTTGAAATATCAGACCTCACATTAAAACTGTGAGATATCTGCACTGCGTCTCCTGCTTAACCAGACTGCCTCCTTAAGCTGTCACACTACACCCTAATTTACTCGTGGTCTACATCGAAATAGTCGAGTTGTTTTCTTTCCAGACGCGAGCTAGGTATAGTCCAATTTTCATAGAAAGAAACTTTTAGAAAATACAAACTTATTTTTCGGTCAACATTGATAACATTATACGTTTATACAATATTATTTGTGTTATTTTACAGGTATTGATAATATCTATCCAACAGGATGGCTGAAGATAACATGACTTGACGTATTAATACGTTAAAGTAGATTTAGTGTCCCACCTATTATTAGGAGCCCGCGGGGATACAGATATCCACAATAGTAATACCAAGATGGATATACATTAATTTAAAATCCGGATTGTGTACGGAGAGCTACACAAACCTACATTGTATGTACTTTTTTAACAATTGCGGAGTTAAGGGGCAATTTAAGTATTTATAGCTGCAGAACTTTGGAATATCAATTTGTAAGTCTGGTCTTAAAATTTAGCATAACCATTTGACACAGCTTCAGTGTTATCTCTTCTTTGATAGTTTCAAGATTCTATTAAAACTATTTACTATCTTGAATAGGGTCTTTCTTGTTGCTTCATTGAAAATGTTTATGTTCATATAATAACATAGTTTATAGTACTACCCTCACACTTTAGAATAAATTTAAATGATAATTATTAATTTTATAGATTACATTATTTTACATTAAGGTAAATAAGATAATTTTGGGGTTTATTGATTGACATGAATTTTATAATATCCCCAGGGCGAATGCGGATGCTATTTCGGTCGTCCGTCGCAGGGCTCTCTCTACCTATTATTGGACTCTTGAAAAGTCTTCCAGGTCATGATGACGTCATAGTCTTGAGTCCTTTGTAATGCAACTTGTTTGTTTCTGCCCGGCTGTCTGGATACTAATTTAAAACAGGAAGGGAAACACATTTCTAAAAATAGTTGGGGGTGGAGGAGGAGGACTGTTTTCTAGGACGCCCAGACGCGTGTTTTATCATATTCTAAAAGTAGGTTTTGCTCAAGTGTGTAAAGCCACGGTTTCTATACAAGCGAGCAAATAAACCTCCCCGAGTGGCATCTGCGTGAATATAACGTTTACTTTTATAACATCCTGCGCCCTGGAATTTCTTCGGACCCACCGGCATTAAACATTCCCCGCGTTTAACCCTTGACAGAAAATTACAAGACGTAGCTGTGATTGCTGCTCCTTCACTTTTTTAAATATTCTATTCAAAAGAGGGGGGAGAGAGAGAAGATAATGGATACTGGAGGAGGTTAAATAATTATGAGTTACATATCCTGTACTCATCACCAGACATTGTTAGGGTAATAAAAATATCTCAGATGACGGTGGGTGGGACATGGAGCGTGAATTAAAGAATCCGGAACCGTGTTAAGGGTGTTAACAAACCCAATGGGAAGAGATCATTGAAAAGACCTAGACGCAGATGGGAGGATAACATTAGACTATACCTAAAGTGTACTTATGCTTTTTTCCCTTTAACCTATTAAGGGAAATGTTTGTACAGCAATGATCTATCTCTTATAATTTTAGACTCATAGTCAATATTTACATTTGTTAGAGGTCAAAATGTATAAATTAGGATTTTAATAGAAATACTATGACCAGGAGATGTGCATCACCTAATAAAATGTCAAAAATTTTAACCGAAATTCGATTGTTTTTTACATTATTATAAAAAAAATCCTATTCTTTATTAAAATATATAATAATGTGATTGTGTCTTAATGTTTTTCAATTAAATTTAATGCAAATGCTCACGAGATGTTTAGTGTAATTTTGATTTTTTTTACCACTAGTTTTACTATACAAACGGGAATGATAGGAACGATTAGAAATTTAAAGTCATAGATTACACAAAACAAATGGTTTTAATTTTTACAGATGTATTTTGAATTAAAAATACACAGACGCTCTTGTATACATAGTTAGGAAAAAAATGACTGTCCATTTTAGAAGCAACTCCACAGTCATTCCATGTTTTCATCATATTCAATGCTTCTAGACCTTTCTTTACTCTGAGTGTCTATGGCAGAATGCCGTCCTGAAACATGCCACGAGTCAACACACTTGGAGGGCTTAAATAAACAAAGAGGGGGTCCAATTATTCTTATAAATAAAATACCAGAGACGGTTGTTGTCTTAAAAGATGTTCTTAGGGATGTCATATTCAAATTCATCTGGGAGAAACCCCTCTCGCATTCATTGGAAGATATAGCAACTGGCTTGATTATATTCTTCAAAATAACAAGACTGTCTCCGTAAAATGTCTTACTACAAACATATTCCCGGAAACTCCCAATTAATTGTCTTTCATTGAGTTTGAACTTGGCAGCGAACTTCTTCATTTCATTTGCCCCATAAGTTATTTGCACATTTTCGGGCTAGTTTTTCATGTCTATTAATTTCATCAAGTTAACAATCTCCAAATCTTGTTCACTCAGCAGTCTCTTCTCAATTGATTGTTCCGATGCTTCGTAAAACTTCCCAGAATCTAAAAGATCCATTACTCTTGCGCCCTTCCCTTTTATGAAGAGGAACTCTCACAAAATTTAAATGTTGTACTGCTTTTAGGGCTGTGGTATAATAAGTACTTGGTACTGATTTTCTACTTTGAAATACCGAATCTATTAATTTCAATTTTTCGTTTGCAAAGCCTAGGCCAACATTTCAATGCTGCTAAGCCTCGCTCAACTCAGTTCCTGTAACGCATCGCACATCAAGCCAAGATCTAATATGAAGTTTACGTCGGTAATTTTATTCAGTGATACACCTTGTGATGAGAGAAAACAAGACTGTGTGTTAGGGAACCTATCTGTCATTGTTGGGCACATAAACTATTGTTCACATAAGTAGCTAAATTTTAAATAAAAGACAGCGCTTATGTAAATAATTGATTTGCTAATAGCGTTTTTCTAAAGAGATATTTTATGAATTTCGTGTTTGCCTTAAAAGAAGTACCGGAACGCCGTTCCGCCGTGTTCCGTCAGAAATAAGGACTCTGTATATATATAATAATATTATTGAATGTAATCACGAAATTGCATTATAAGGCTTAGTTATGTGTTTTAGTTTATTTCCGACCGAAATATCAGGAACTTTTAGTCAGAACATCAGAATGTGTTTTTAAATATATTACATAACAATACATAACTTACATTATTATGTTTGCTTGGACACGTATCCGATACCAGGGTGGAGGTGCTGATACGAGTAAAGGTGTCCAAACAAAAATACAGAGCAAAAAAGGTTCGGTATTGAAAAGAAAATATTGATATTAGTAAAGTATCGATTCTTTTTTTCACATCCCTACTCACACATACTCCGTTGTTGCTTGGTGTAGCTCACACTTGTTTTCTTGTGAGCGATGTGTGTGTGGTCGGTAAAATGCATTCTTGGGGGGGTTAAGAGGGTGGAGGGAATGTAACTTATTAACTAGTACAGTCTTCTCTGGCCGGACTCGACATGGCAACACTCAATCAAGACTCCACTTGATTTTACTTAAATTTCCTTATGAATAAATAGCCTTTTGAAGCACTTAAAATAATATTTTTAATTGAAAACATTGATTGAAATACACCTATGTCACCCCTTGTATTAAATGATTTTCTATTTGCTTTGTAAAACTATATGATCAAATATAAAAAAAGTTTGTAATATTTCCTTAAGGATTACTATGTAGTTGACATTTTCATGACCAATTTAAGGAACAAAATATATTAATAAAACTCTTTTGTTTGTTTCTTGATTGTGGCGACCAGAAAGAGTGTAGTGCATGAAAAGATAAAAAGTAGGGCTTATTATATTCACACATATTATCACCATAAATTATAGCATAAACAAAGGTTTTTTTAATTACTTCGAGCCATACGAAATATTAGTTTTAGAAAAAAGTTTTAGTTTTGTAAACACAAGCGCATGAATACGGGCTGTATTGACTCCCAGGAACAGTGGCGTAACTACAAACCAAAGACCTGGATGCGAACATTAACATTGGACCACCCCACCCCGTCTTTCCTCAGTTCAAATAAAATATAATGCTAAAAATAAAACGTATGTTTCTGAAAATACGTATATTTACAGAATATAATAGGGGCCAGCATAAAGTACAGGGTGGCACAGGAAAAGTAACCCGCCTCCTATATCCAGCAGGCTCCTCACTATGAATTGGAAGAGGCCAATCCCCTTCCACCCATATTGTAACATGAAGAATGAGCAAGTGAACTGCTTGTCTAAAACACAAGACGGGGTGGAAGGAGGTTGACCTCCTCCAATTCAGAGTGAGGCGCCTGCTGGATATAGGAGGTGGGCTACTTTTCCGTGGGCCATCATCCTGTATAATAAACATGATAGTAGAGTAACACTTTTTAGCTTACATGTTTGAAATGTCTTCTTCCGCGACTTGATGTATTCAAAGTCGTCATTCAGGTCTGAGGCGTCCATTTTTTCTATTGTTTCTGCTTATATTTTGAGGAGGGCTAGCTGTGACATGCGATCTTGTTCCCTGGTGTTCCGTAGGAAGTTCCTGATGATCTTCAACTTAGAAAATATCCTTTTTGCTGTTGCTACAGGAACAACAATTATTGACAAAATAAAAGTAAGTGAGCAAAAATCAGGATAACTTGAGCTCATGTCTGAAAATGTGTTTAAAGTAATATCGGTGAGCTTCAAAGTTTTGATAAAGAGCAACAAACGAAGAGATAGATTTTCTCACAAGTCATTAAAATACCACCGTCGTAGTTTGAGAGCATTTTTCTTTACTTCATCAGACAAGTTCAGCAATAGGTCTACTGTGAGAAATAGAATCAAGTCACAAATGCGTTTATTGCCTCTTGCCTCTCCGCGGTATATTGGTGTACGTAAGGGGCCGGGGCCCCTTTGGCTAGGGGCCCGGATGTAGATGCATCACCTGTATTGTCGTAACCACACCACTGCCTAAGAATAATAATAATAATAATTATTATTATTATTTTTAGCACCGCGTCTTACTACCCGTTCGGGTTATACGCACCTACGCTAATGTGTAATGGTAGGGTGATTGTGAGATGAAATGGAGGACCTACAGTTTAACGTGGAATCCGAACCACGGTGGAGGCCTGGCACTCCACACATTCACAAGTTGTGATTAATACACGTCTTGTCAGAGGTGAAGGAAGGGTTTGGCAATCAGATAAATCTGTGCCAGGACCGAGGATTGAACCCCGGACCCCCCCAGCACAGAAGTCTTGACATCTTACTCCTAGACCACCAGGTAACCCTAGGAATACATACTTAAAACAATTCAATACACCTCTATTGGCTCGAACTGCTGCCCAGCTAATACACCCTGACGCTATGATTGGCTGTTCAAGGGTGCCGCTTACTTGAAAGGAAATATCATCACACTGCTGTATTTCTTAGTGGAATGTCAGATCTGAAGCCTCAACACCATAGAACCATTCCAAATTTTCTTAGAATGTTCTTTTGCGACCATGTTATAATTGATTTTTTATTTGAGGAAAGCTGGATGTTTCTAACGATTTACTTTGATCTCATCAGAACTGCGACACTTCGCGTAAAATCTCACCTTTTCAAGATGTTTTACTTATCAGAGTTAAACTGTAAGGTGCTTAATCCTATAGAGACAAACACCTTTCACCTCCATTTACGTTGAACCAAATTAAACTATTTCTAAATAAAACAATTTCTGGGCGTCTGCAAGCGTCTCAGCGCTCCGGACTCCTCACTCTCACCTTTGCTGACCTTGATTAAGTTGGCGTGTAAGTTGAATGTATGGCCGTTTGTTAGTTTTTAAGCTTGTAAGTCTGTAATTCGTGCTGATGACTGTATAAATGAATGTTTAAAACATGTTGATGGCTGTGTAAGTTAGTGTGCTAGTCGTGTTGATGGCTATGTAAGTTGGTGTGCTAGTCGTGTTAATGATTGTGTAGAAAGTGTGTAAGTCGTGTTGATTGCTGTGTAAATGAATGTGTAAAGTGTAATGGACGTGTAGAAAGAAAGTAAGTCGTGTTTATGAATGTGTAATGGACGTGTGTAAGTCGTGTTGATTGCTGTGTAAATGAATGTGTAAAGTGTAATGGACGTGTAGAAAGAAAGTAAGTCGTGTTGATGAATGTGTAATGGACGTGTGTAAGTCGTGTTTGATTGCTGTGTAAATGAATGTGTAAAGTGTAATGGACATGTAGAAAGAAAGTAAGTCGTGTTGATGAATGTGTAATGGACGTGTGAAAATGTGTAAGTCGTGTTGATGGCTGTGTAGAAAGTGTGTAAGTCGTGGTGATGAATGTGTAATGGACGTGTGAAAGTGTGTAAGTCGTGTTGATTGCTGTGTAAAAGCATCTCGCTAACTAACCGCTCCTTTGACCGCATCACGTCTTGAACAGGCTTGGAGCGAAGGATGAGCTACGGTCCTCCCCTTTATCCCACCTTGGCACCGACCTAATTAGCCCTGGCCTACATCCCCCGCCCTCCCGCCTCCTGATATAAAGGTGGGGTAGTGGTGGATTGGGCGGGGCCCCAAACAACCCTTCAGTCGCGTGGGACCGATAAAATAACAAGTGAGCGACGAACCGACACAGGGGAAAATAAATTCGCGTGTGTTTGTGAAATAATGTTTGTTTGTTTTTCCTTTCAAAATGTCAGGGGAACTATTCTTAAAAATTGTTCTTTCAAACATAACACTGAAAGTTTTATTATGCCCTCTACTTACGCAATTTTGAGGTAATTCGGGAATATTAATTTGGATGTCTTTATCACACTAATAGTTTTAGATGCAAGGTTAGTATATCTGCCCCTGACTCTGAAGTCGGGGCTCAAACCCGAGGGACCGGGGTCTTGGGTGCTTGGGAGGTGGTATAAATATATATTGTGTTATACACCAGGGCTGGTAACGACTTAATCTAAATAATAGTATGAGGAGGGCAGCTTAGATAAAATGAACCCGCATAAACTTGAAGAAAGGACAGGAAAAGCCATATGTATAGAAACTACTTGGTTCACTTAGTCTAGACTCGAACCCCGACCGACTTTTTCCGGTAAAATAAATCCAATATTACTCCAGTACAAATATATATTTTAATTTTCTTCACATAGTTATATCAACAGGTTGTTGAATACCTGTCATGAGCATAGCGGCATTAGATTGCAAACTTTTTAAATGAAGAGAAAAAGTTCTCATTAAATTTCAGGACCCCCCCTTGATAGTTTTATACAAGAACTGTTGATATCATTAGGTGAATAAAATTAAACTCTATGTTTCTTCTGGAAGAATATTCGATTTATTTTACTGAAACACATTTTTTGTTACGAGAACACTGAATGTTAGCTCGCAAAACCTACTATCACCCTTTAAAAGGTTTCGCAATGTCAAAAGTGTCCTATGTCACCCGCGTGAATTGCTTATACGCTACCTGTACACGTACGTTACTGATAGCCTGTACTGGCGACAGAACGAGAAAAAAATAAAATAAAAAAAAACCTTTGTGGTTTCTTGATCATTCATTAAATTGAAAAAGAAGATTAAATCGGGCAATAATAATAATAATTTTATGGGCGTTACCGAAACTAGATTGTAGCCGATAAACCGTATTCATTGCCCTAATGACGAGATAGCTTTTTTCCTTAAAAAACAAGCTAGAAGGGTATCTCCAACAATATTAAATTATAATGTCTTGTGAATTAAATACCTAGGAAAGAAAACCTGGTAAACATCATCATTCATACGATTAGTATGGGATAGTGTAAAGGACTTTTTCTAGTTTAAGTCACTGGGTAAATCTGACTTGCTGTTGACTGGGAGGTTGGGGTTTGAATGCAAGCTTACATACTTAGGTACATTTTCTCTTAATTCTACCTTTCTCAGCTCTACTCCATTAAATGCGGATGTCCCAGGCAGGCACTAAGACACGCTGTTATTAGTACAGCACATGTTATCATCAAGTTTTTAAGAACCCACCCGGTGTTCAATTTTTGACATGAGCTAAAATGTTTGTTGTTTCCTTTCGTTAAGGGGTGACTTTTATGTTATTGTGTCTGGTTGTAGTATGGCCTACCTAAACTAAAATTTGTGTATAAACTGAACGGATAGTAAGACGCGGTACTTTAAAAAAACGGCCAAGTTTGTTAGTTTAAAAAAACCATTAAGTTAATCACTAATTTATTAATCAATGACGAAAAACATTTTCTAGGAGGAGGCAACGCAAAACCACCACCATATGATGAAAACCTTTTCTTTTTGTAGCAAGTTGGGATCAAACTTGGGCCACTTGGATTACAATCAGGCACACTATCCGCTTGTCCAACCATGATGGTTAAATAAAGTATGGTTTGAAAATAAACTGTGAGTCTAATCCTGTGATAACACACGTCACTAGTTTCTGGAACCACAATCATAGTAATGTCAGGGTCATATCCTTCCTTCATTCCTACTACTTTAATATATTTTAACGTCACCCAGATTTGAACCAAAATGTCTCGTCCGAAACACACCGTTTCAACGATCTTGACCATCTGCGAGGACATTTCTGGCTGCCATCAAACAACTTGGAAATGACCAAGTCAAATCTCAGTTCCCGGAAATGCTTTCAGATCAGGGGAAGGGAATTTATTAGTTTAGGCACGATCACTTACTCTACGACATTAGTAACTCGAATGTTCATTGCTGCACTTATAAAAGTACATCCCCTATCCCTATCATGAGCTAATTCCATCCATTCCTCCCCATGGCACTCTAGCCCTATCTTGATCTAATTCTATCCAGTCCTTCCCATGGCACCCTAGCCCTATTATGAGCTAATTCTACCCTGTCCTTCCCATGACACTCTAGCCATATCTTGAGCTAATTTTATCCAGTCCTTCCCATGGCACCCTAGCCCTATCTTGAGCTAATTCTATCCAGTCCTCCCCATGACACTCTAACCCTATCTTGATCTAATTCTACCCTGTCCTTCCCATGACACTCTAGCCCTATTTTGAGCTAATTCTATCCAGTCCTCCCCATGACACTCTAGCCCTATCTTGATCTAATTCTATCCAGTCCTTCCCATGGCACCCTAGACCTATTATGAGCTAATTCTACCCTGTCCTTCCCATGACACTCTAGCCCTATCTTGAGCTAATTCTATTCAGTCCTCCCCACGGCACTCTAGCCCTATCTTGAGCTAATTCTATCCTGTCCTTCCCATGGCACCCTAGCCCTATTTTGAGCTAATTCTACCCTTTCCTTTCCATGGCACTCTAGCCCTATCTTGAGCTAATTCTATACAGTCCTCTCCATGGCACCCTAGCCCTATATTGAGCTAGTTCTGTCTAGTCCACCTCATTAAACCCTATCCCTGTCTTGAGCTAGTTATATCAATTTCACCTCACTACACTCTATCTCTTTCAGGTCCATTATAATGTTATCCTCACATCTGAATCTAGTTCTTTCCACTGGCCTCTTCCCATCGGGTTTGCCAGACAATACCCTGATCAAGGTTCTAGAATCTCCTATTCACGCTGCATTTCCTGCCCACCGTAATTTACTAGACTTGATTATCCTAACAATGTATTTGATGAGCACAGGGTATGTAACTCATCATTATGTGACCACTTCCACTCCCACGTAACCTCATTCCTTTTTGGACCGAAATGTATTGGTTTGGGCCTTGATTATTGTATAGAAGCACAAATTAACATAATATCTGGTTGACAACAGACTGGTAAAGAAAGCTTGACGCTGTTGTCACATTCAACCACCAAGCGCTGTAGTCAATACGCTTGTGTGAGAATCGAATGTCTCTAATGTTTACTTCCTTAATCCTAGTACGCACGTGGGAACATTTTCCGGAATCTTTGTTTGTAAACTTATGCAAACGATGTTTCTCTTGTTTCCGAATGTTTTTCGGAAACAATTTTGCGAACAAATTTCCATGTTTCCTTTGCGTTTCCCGAAGAGGAAACAATGTGTGTAGTCATCCATTTAAAATGGTTTACAAGAAACAAAGTTTGCATGTCTGTACGTGTTTTAAAACATTGTTGACAACAAGCAACGTGGGGCAGTTTGATTCTTCTTTTCCCATAGAGCACATCAGTTCTTAAGATGTCCGTTCTGTTCTAGTTTGTCATGTCGTGGGACAACTGAAAAAACTTTTGAAAACTTTCATACCAATACACTATTGTGGGATGCGACATCTGAAGACAGAAAAAAATCGCTTGGAAATAAAATAGATGAGAATTTTCATTTAGTGCTCCTTCGTAGAGTGAGTAAAAAAAAAAGTTGTGGGAAACAAATGTTTGATCACTGAAGTCTGAACGTGGAATAATAACTATTGGCAAACAATGTGATTAGCTATGTTTCCTATGTTGGCAAACTTTTTCCCTGTGTTTGTGAGAAACAGGAAATATTTTGGAAACGTCAATAAAAAAAATTCTGAAAGAGAGGTTAACAAAAGGTGTTTCCAAGTGCAAACTTTAAATACTTGAGATATCTCTATCGCACTCGTTTCAATCCTTGGAAAATTTTCCAAAGAACAAATTAATCAAATGTTTTACAATAGAAAAATTATTCTTTGTGTTTTTCACATCTCAAATCTCTATCCCCAATGTTTAGGAGTGTCCTGAACGGGAATATATGCCCGTCAAACCAGAAGCCTGTCAGTAGCGAGTGTTGTAGTGAGTTCCAAGTAAACAGAGGGGAGAGGTCAGCAACCCGCCAAGCCGCTGGGAGCAGACACCGGGTCCAAGAGTCAAGTCTGCCGCATGGGGAGGAAGATCAGAAAACTGCCTGCCATGCGGGCAGCCACTGCTCACATAGACTTATAGTACAGTAGCCCAATGGCTTCTTTGGTGCTGACTGACAGCTCACAGCTTACTTCTGACAGTCAACATTTAGGTATATACCTAAATTGTGACTGTCATAAGTGACAGCTGCTAAACACATGTTTTTTTGTAGATCATATGGTTCGGCGTAGGGATACATAATTCGGTCTGGTAGCTTTTCAAAGCCGTCAGCTGTGAGCTGTCAGTCAGCACCAAAGAAGCCATGGGGCTACTGTAAACGTTCTTTTTATCTCGTTCTTTATTTACATTAGGATAAAATGATTGTCAAGTAGAAATAACAATTGTCTGGTAAACTTTTGATTGGAAATTTTCCTCGATGGCTACTTGCGACCTTGCAAGTATACCTCAGTTTTATCTTCTGTGGTGCTGACTGACAGTTCATAGCTGACTTCTGACAGTCAACATTTAGGTATATACCTAAATTTTGACTGTCAGAAGTGACAACTGCTAAAGACATGTTTTTTTGCAGATCATATGGTTCGGCGTAGGGATACATAACTTGGTCTGGTAGCTTTTCAAAGCCGTCAGAAG